>JAPKLW010003414.1:23982-42353 GCA_026898455.1 Plectranthus barbatus
CTTGTGATCCTTTGACTTCCATTGTTTGCGATTCTTTATCCATTGCTGAAAGATTCGAATGCTAATCATCTTAGCATTCTGTCTAGCGTTCTTTCAGCCATTTGCAAGTGATCCTTTGTTCGCTTGCTTCTCTAGCAGTTTGTGAGTCGAATGCTGATATCAACTGCTTTGTGTCTGCTAGGAATTCTTCTCAGCACACTAGTCTATTACAACTCGATGTACAACTTATACAGGACTTTACAGGTTGTGTTAGACTCTCTAGATTTCAGCAAATGATCGACCAACTAAATAAGGTTTGATCCAACAAAACCTTTTACAAATAAGTCCTAAGGAAGATTTTAGGGATAATTCCCAACAAATACCAATACGAGTGTAATAAGGAATTGTAATGGTATAATTAGTAAAAGTGATTAACACTTAATCAAAAAAAAAAAAAAAGATAAAAGAAATTCAAATTTTGAAATTTTCAAATTTGGTGGCAAAATATAAAACTAAATTCAGCCACCAATATGTCAAATTTGGTGGCCAAAATTCCCACTAAACTTGTTCTATAAATATTCAGCCAACAATCTACCATTACTACAAACATTACAAAACAACGATACATTAAAAATGGAACTAGAAAAAGATGTTTCTGAAGCAGCAAGAGAAGAGATTGTGCAGTTCTTGCTTCTCCATTGCAGAAATGGCAAACTATTAAGAGGGAAGATTGGAGAAGCTGCTGCAAATTTCAGATGTTCTTCAAGGATATGGAAAGCTGCAAGAAATCAAAGAGAAAGAGCTGAATATATAAAAGTTGTTACAAACAGACCGGGCAAAGGAAACAAGCCTGCAGCAAAGATAAACATAGAGCAAATTGAACAAGTTCATTATCAAAAAGAGGTACAATTCGAGCCCTAGCTGATAGCATTAATGTTCCAAAAAACAACTGTGGGAAGATGAGTTAAAGAAAATTTGATCAGGGTTCACATAAATGCCATAAAATTCGAACGGACAGCTTCAAATAAAATGTTAAGGCTAGGGTTCAGTTTACAAGCCATAGAATATGATAAGGATTTGAATGTTCTTAGATTCAAGCCAATGGAAAATGTAATCCACATAGATGAGAAATGGTTCTATCTTACCAAGAACAACCACATATATTACATGAGCCATAGGAAAAAAGATCCACACAGATATTGCAAAAGTAAGAAGTTCATCCCTAAGATCATGTTCATGTGTGCTGTCTGCCAGTCAATTTTTTCAGAAGATGGGAATGTAGTTTTTGATGAAACTAAAGCCGATTGAATTAATCACAAAGAAAGTGATAAAAAAAACTGCCTAGTTAAACAGGTAACAAGCATTGAATTTATGAGTTGATGCATGTAAAAATGAGTTAATCCTTATTTAACCAATGTAATTTTAATTTCAGTTTTCTTATTTATGTTTTGCATTTCCAGATTATTCCTGCAATCAAGGCTAGGTGGCCCTCATGTTTAAGTAAAACAACTTACATCCAACAAGACAATGCAATACCTCATATCACAGACAATGATCCAGACTTCAGATTAGTGGCAAATGCAGATGAATTCAGTATAACTTTAGTGTAACAGCCACAAAACTCTCTGTGAATGTTAATGACCTAGGATTCTTTAGGGCTATCCAAAGTCTACAACAACAGCAAGCATGCAGAAATGTCAATGATCTTGTTAATCCAGTAATTACAAGCTTTAATACATTAGAACCTATGACTTTGAACAAGATTTTTCTCACTTTACAGTCTTGTTTAGAAGAAATATTGAAGATGAAAGGTTGCAACAACTAGAAGATCCCATACATGAAGAAGGATGCCTTAATACTGCAGCACGAGTTACCTAGAAATCTAGAATTGCCCATGCAGTTAGTGAAAGACAGCCTAAAGTACTTGATGGAAGAAGGACATTGATCAGGTAATGAGAAGCTCATTTCAGATTTAGCCATGGACATAGCATAGATGGTGCTGCAGTCATGCTTTTGTGAAGAATATGCATGACTTGGTTTTTGTAAAGATTATGCATAAATTGGTTTTTGTAAAGATTATGCATACCCATGACTTGAACTTTGAAATTTTTGCCTAAACAAATTAATGAAACCACTTCAACTCGGATTTACATATTTCAGACTTAATATACATCACAAATGTAGTAAAAATGGACTGGTGAACAATTAACATCATTTCAAAATTTAACCTTCTTATCCCACAGTCGAACATAAACATTAATGAACCAACAGAGGCAACATAACCAACATTTGCAGAACCAACATAACCAAAACTTGCTAAGAGCCAAATGCCGTTATTGAAATTTTTTTTTCTCATTTGTTTGTTGGTCTACAATATTAAATGATGGCGTGACGTCCCAACTCTGAAGGGATAAAATTATAAACTAACAAAAATTGTTTATTCCGTAAAGCTAAACAAGTAGTTATCTGAGACGACCATCTTATAACTTTTGTCGTAGCCGAGTTTCGTATTTTAGTAAAACACATCTCATGAAATACGAGGTTGAAGCATAAATGAAAATAAAGGATCTAGTCTCAGAGACTTCGTTCCACAATTCCATTTCCTGAGTAATTTCAGAATCACAAACTAATATCCCAAAAAGACAATGAACGTGTGCCATATACATCCTTTATGAAATTTAATTTTGTCCATATAGGAATTTTCTTTTAAAGTTGTGGAGCTCGATTCATAATCTCCAATTTAAAAAATGATATGAAATGAAGGGAGCGTAAAAATGTCTGCCAATGGTAGATGCTTTGTGGTACAACAGATGTATCATGATAGTGTGTGGTTGTGGGATCATATGGATTTGTATATAATGATTATGGCCACAGAAATATTGGTGTTAGTTTTAACATTAAACCCAGCAAATTAATGGGAGCTGTAGAAGTCCTGCATATTAGTGGAACACAGCAGAAGCAGAGCAACTCAACTGTCATCAATATAAAATCAGCCTTACCATGTGAAAATAAGAACTAATCTTATTCTTCCAAATCATGAAATCAATAGTTTAGATTTAATTTCGCCCTCTATTCATTATTGTTTGTATTGACTTTCATTATTGTAAAATGAGGGGTAATTTTGTACTTACATGAATTGAAATCTTTTTAGAATCTTAATTTAAATCTTGCGATCTTTCTTTCCTTTGCGATCTGCAATCTTCTTCCTTCTGTGATTATATATTTTCTTCATTCATTCTCACATTGAGATTTGCTCGTCATCGGCTGCGTTCGTTATTGTTTGTGTTCGTCGTCTGTGTTCGTCATCGTCGTCGGCGAGTTATGGATCCTTTGAAAGGTAAGAATTGATAAATTCCATCTGTTACGTAATAGAATCCATTGTTTTCTGTTCCAGATTACGATGATAGAATCGAAGATTCATTGTATGGGTTATTGATGATTTGTTTCCAGATTTTGAATTAGGTTTCGTAGATTGTTGTTTATGGTTTGGTGTTTTCACTCTTAATTGTTTAATTTGAAGATGAGCATTATATATCGTTATGAATTGCATTATATATTTGTAGTACTTATGTTATATCTGAAAGAGTTAAGTACTTTCAAATTTGTTTTGTATCTGCATTATATAATGTTATGGCTTGCATTATTGTTTTGTAATAGTTGCATTATATGTGAGCCAATTATAATTAGATTATGAAGGTTCTGTTCCGTTATCAGAATTCATTATATAGTGTAAATACATGCATTATATAGTTATGAATCTTGCATTATATGTTATAAGTTTCAAATTTAATTCATGATTTTTCTGTACAAATTCGTTTGTTCCAAAGTGTGATAACACAGCACCAAGCAGATGTAGAGGATATGTGATGTGGTGTGCCTTGTTGGCAATGTGAGATTGTTGAGATCTTGGAGGCTCACCATCTCTCACAGACTAAGCATGTCTTGGCCAAAACCTTCCTTGACTTCAACTAGCTCTTTACATCAACTCTATATAAGATTGAAAGCTAGCTATGTTGAGATTGATGATTGAGGAGATTCTGTCCCTTGTTTGTTCCACAATAGATTGTATTGCTATTATTGTATTGTATTGTTATTTGTCAACCCTCATTCTTGTAACTTGTGATGTTTCTAGAAGAGGTTCAATGAGTGATTGTAACTTATTTTAATTCAGATTTAATTACAATTTTATTCGCAAGCCACAATTTACGTTGCTTTTGCACATTTATTTTTAATTAATTAAAGAAGAAAAAACACAATGAAATTATATTAACATATTTTTTAAGTTCAACATATAATGATATATAATGATAATATTTGTAGTATATAATGATAGTCCATAAACTATATAATGCAGGTCTGCTTTGTTTGATGAAATTCACTTCTTTGAATTATTACACATGTTAGTGTAATATTTGTGTATTCGTGTGAAATTAGAGGGATAATATATAATGATAGTATCTTCTCTATATAATGATAGTTTGTGAACTCTATAATGCATGTACGTTGTATGTGTATTAAGAAGGTTATAATTCAAAGGCAAATTTTAATTAAAAGCGAAAAGACTAAATTGCCCAATAATGCAGGTTTTTGGGGAAAAAATGCCCACATTTTTTTATTAGATCTGGATCGTTGATTGAGCAAGATCTACGACCGAGATTACTTCTTATTTCTTATGGTAACAGTGGATCACACACATATATATATATATATATATATATATATATATATATATATATGATGGATGATGCATAAGCAAATTTCAGGTTAGTTGAAGATAAAACAGCACCAAATGGCAGGTTCTAATTGGAGGACTTCCCTCCTCGCCCATCCAATCACCACTCAAACCCAAATGAAAGAACTCGCCATTCTATCTTCCTTCCGCCACTGAGATTCGCCAGTGGAACTGTGGCTCTCACATTCCTACCCAATACATATAATATATCCTCCGTTTTATCCTAAACCTTTCCCTTTAATGGATATAGGCTATACCAAACCAAACATGGATCACTTGAACTGAAACAACATCATATTGTTTCTTTATTCTTCCTCCATTCCATTCATGGCGCCAACTCTCTCTTCAAATTCCTTCCTCCCCTCCACCACTCCTCGCTCCCGATTCACCCGCAACACCCCCAGGCCTATCGTCTTCGCCAAGAAATCGGGTTCCTTCTCGCCTTTCGCCAAATCCGCCGACGATTCCTCCTCGGAAACCCAGGATTCCGGCAAGAACTCCACCCCCTTCCGCTTTGATTTCGGGAAGCTGCCCGATGTCAAGTCTTTAGTCCCGGTGGTGTCGAACCCATCGTCGGGGTTGAATTTCGGCAGCATCCGGCGGAAGGAGCCCGGAACGGTTTTCGTGGCGGGAGCCACCGGGCAGGCCGGCATCCGCATTGCTCAAACGCTGCTCCGTCAAGGCTTTAGCGTGAGAGCCGGCGTCCCTGACCTCGCCGCTGCTCAAGAGCTGGCTCGTTTGGCTGCCAAGTATAAGGTTCACTTCAACGACGATTCATATACTATGTAGATTTGGGTTCTGTTTTTAGATGAATAACATTTCAATATCTCTTCTGTCACTGCGGCAGATCATTTCTAACGACGAATCAAAGAGGCTGAATGCCGTTGCTTCCACCTTCGATGATGCAGAATCGATTGCCAGAGCCATAGGGAGTGCCAGCAAAGTGGTGGTGACTATTGGGAGTGGGGAGAATGGGCCGAGCGATGAAGTCACCATTGCTGATGCCTTGGTAGTGATCGAGGCTGCGCAGTTGGCGAAGGTCGGCCACGTGGCTATTGTCTACGACGAAGCTTCTGGAGTTTCCTCCACCTACAACGTTCTTGATGGCATCACCTCCTTCTTCAATAACCTCTTTGCCAAGTCTCAGCCATTGACGATTTCGGAGTTTCTGCAGGATGTGGTGAAGACAGATGTCGGCTACACCCTCATCAAGACCAAGCTGACTGAGGATTTTTCGGTTGAGGGTTCTTACAACCTCGTCGTCTCTGCTGAAGGGAGTGCTGCTGTGAACGACTACAAAGTAATGTAATGTATGCAATATCTTTTTTTCATTTCAGAGAGAATGAATCCAAGTTGAAGAATCAAGTTGTGTGTTCTTAATTTCAGTTGGGATTGATTGTGCATCGACGCCTGTAGTCTTCTTCTTGCATCTGTTGTGAAATGTTTGTTTCTCATTATTGCTTTTTTTGTTGTTGGAGTTGCAGGTAGCAAGATCTCAAATAGCTTCACTGGTGGCTGATGTTTTCTCCAATACAGAAGTTACAGAAAACAAGGTATTCTTTAGTTGGGGGCTAATGAATTCCTCTGAAAATCATATTACTTAGCCCAGATTTCTTGATGTTTTTAAGGTTGTTGAGGTCTCTTCCGACCCATCGGCGTCGTCGCGGGGAGTTTATGAACTTTTCAGGTAATCAATCAATCACATTCTTGAACTAATAGTCTTGTTACTATGATCATCTCGGAAGATTTGATCACACTTTTGAATTGTTGCTTTCAGTGCCATCCCAGAGGATGGGAGAAGAAAGGCCTATGCAGAAGCCCTTGAACAAGAAACGGCTGAGGAAGAAGCTCTCAGACAATCAGAACCAGCTCCCGAAGCAGCGAGCAAGCTCGAGGAGAAGGCGAAGAAGAAGGAAAAGGAGGAAGATCAAGTTGCCAGTTTTGCAGCAGAAGCTCAGAAGACAGTAGAAGATGCCGGAGCATCGGTCGAGAGCTTCTTGAACAAAGCCAAAGAGCTCAGTTCAGGAATAACATGGGAAAGCTTGAGTACACAGCTGAAAACAGCCACACAGAAGGCTGAGGAGGAACCAAAAGTGCAGGTGGCGACGGTCAGGGGACAGGCCAAGGCTCGGTCTCTGCCTTCTCTCAAGGCAGTCGTGAAGAACCCGGTTCGGACCCCTCCACCCTCTAAACCAAAGGATATCCCGAAGCCTAAAGCAAAAGTGCCAGAGCCCCAGAGGGAGACAAGGAAGGTTTTTGGTGGCTTGTTTAAGCAAGAAACCATCTACATTGATGATGACTAGAGTTGATGAGCAACTTCTGTGATTGTATTCGGATAGCATCCTGTTCGGGGTTTGGCTGGTTGAGGTTCGCTTCGTATAGATGATATTAATCAGGTATCAAATTCATATTGAGACGTTGGTAATGAATGTGTAAGCTGTGTATAATCACTTGAGCTCTGATATTTTGGCTGAATAATTGCTGAAATGTATTTCCATTTTCTCTTTTGCTCCCTTTCATTGCAGCAACAAAAGGGATCTGGGTTTTTGTGTCCCTCCCTCTCTTGCTTTCTCCTTTAGACTCGCAAGAATGTGTGGAAAAGCCAAGAAAACAGACAAAGCTAAAACAAGGAGAGCATGCTGCATGCTTTCAAAGCTATAAAATATGATAAAAAATCTCCTCATGAAAGTTGTGAATTCCATCCTCATTTCCTCATGTCTGTCCATGAGTGCACATGATGTAGCAACATTAGAACTTTACACAATGATGATGATGCATGAAACATAAGATTGGGGAAGTAATTTGTTTCTGAAACATCAAACCTCTGCACTTACCTCCATCTCTTCTTTCCCACATTCCCTCAATGTCTTCTGATCTCAAGATTGAGCAGAGAACCTGCTTTCGCAATGGAGTGAACAAGAACATATGCAAATCTGTAGTTATATGCACTGTTTTCATCTATGTCATCTACATGTTCTTGTCAAGAAACCCATGTTTCCAAGTGCTAGAAAAAAGGGGTATAGCCGATTCAAGTGCTGTGACCTCTGCTACAAACATCAGCCATGTTGTGTTTGGGGTTGCTGCTACATCAAACACATGGCACAGCAAAAGATGGTACACCCAATCATGGTGGAAACCAAACACAACCCGAGGGTTCGTGTTCATGGATAGATCCCCCACAGAGCATCTGCCATGGCCTTCAACACACCCTCCCTACCGCGTCTCTGATCACAGCAAGGATGCTGTGCCATCTGCGATAAGACTGTTTCGCATGATTGAGGAGACGGTGAAAGCAGAAGAGCAAGGGGAGGTGAGGTGGTATGTGATGGCGGATGATGATACAGTTGTGTTGATGGATAACTTGGTTGATGTTCTGTCCAAGTATGATCACAACAAGTACTTCTATATCGGGATGAACTCGGAATCCATAGTGGCGAACGTTGTTCATTCATTTGGGATGGCGTTTGGTGGAGGAGGCTATGCCCTCAGTTATCCCCTTGCTAAGGCTGTGGCTCACAACATGGATCTGTGCATCAACAGATATCCAAATCTGTATGGAAGTGATCATCTCCTCCACTCGTGTCTGGCTGATTTCGGAGTCTCTCTCACTCATGAAAATGGCTTCCATCAGGTAGATATCACACATGATACACATTCTGCATTTTCATGATTTGAGAGAGAGAAATGATAGGTTTTTGTTGTTGCAGATTGATTTCCATGGAGACATATCCGGATTTCTATCAGCTCACCCCCACTCTCCTCTGGTGTCGCTCCACCACCTCGACGCGGTGGATCCGATCTTCCCCTCCGCGAACCGGACGGAATCCCTAAACCTCCTGATGAAAGCTGCATCGATTGACGAATCGAGACTGCTGCAACAGAGCATATGCTATCTGAAGAAATACAACTGGACGATCTCCGCCGCCTGGGGCTACTCCGTCCAGATATACCTCACCATTCTCCCTCCCAGCTATCTCCACAGGCCTCTGGAAACCTTCGCCCAATGGCGTAAGGGCGCCTCGCCGCCCTACATGTTCAACGTGCGCCCTCTCTCCACCGACCCTTGCCTCACTCCTCACGTCTTCTTCTTCGAATCCGCCGCAGTAGACACGCTGATGGATAATCGCGTGACGAGCTACACCAGAAGGTCTCCAAGCGGTTTGCCGGGGTGCGGCGGCGCTCGTCCGGCTGATGACGTAAGCAGGATCCGGATTCTGTCGCCGTTGAAGAAGCTGGATTGGGCGGAGGTAGATCAAAATCTCTTAGCATGAAATGCATGTAATGGTTGATTGATTAATAATTTGATTTGTGCAAATCGATCAGGATGGAGGAAGAAGAGAGTGCTGCGATGTTGTGCAGGTGGTGGGGATGGACTCTCTGGCGCTGAGACTGAGGGATTGCGGCGGCGATGAGATTGCCGCCTGATCAAAGATATGTGAAGCGTTGAAACAAAGATTATAGAATATATTCATTTTTTCTAAATATTTCGATAAAATTAATAAAATCATTTCTCGACGTTTACGTATTTCTTATTGATTATGCAGTGACTTAATAATTTGATGTTGGGTACACAGCCACAATTTTTTCAATATAGTCCCTAATTTAAAATAAATATAACTATTATTATTTTGTCCTCACAACCCCTAATACAAAATTCTTCTTGGAAAAATACAGCCACACGAATTAAGATATTTATTTATTTATTTTTCTAATCTCCGGCAGCTATTTCACCTTCTATATCGAAAAACGGCAACACATTTTATAGCTTAAGGAAATGCACGAAGACTGCACAAGATAGTAAAGAAATTCCACAGAAACCTTCAAATTTCTTTTTTCTCTGATACAATATTTTTCAATATTACTGAATTTCCTCTCCACAACATTTATTCTAGAATTACACAATAAGAGAGTTAGAAAAAAAAAAGGAAAAGAAACCACCCAAGCAAAAAAAAAAATTGAATATCAATAGAAAATGAAAGTATGTTCATGATCATTTCGAAGTGCGTCTGCAAATAGCGAATGCTCAATTCCAAAATTATTGTTTTTCTTTTTTTATTTATTCCATCAAACCAGATATATTCTTAATGGAAAAATGAAAGTTGGTTCAAGCAACAGATGGTAAATTTACAATTGTGTTTGTCGCTTTGGCAGTGATGGGTTTTG
Organism: Plectranthus barbatus; assembly: GCA_026898455.1. Classification (NCBI taxonomy): domain Eukaryota; kingdom Viridiplantae; phylum Streptophyta; class Magnoliopsida; order Lamiales; family Lamiaceae; genus Plectranthus; species Plectranthus barbatus. The sequence continues at coordinate 33,857 of JAPKLW010003414.1, forward strand.
GATTGTCTGTGACGCAATGCAGAGCAGCCAAGGATACCACCAGCATCATTCCCTCAAAGATAAGGAAAATAAACAAAAAAATATTTTCAATTAAAGGCGTAGCTTTTTTTGGAGAAAAAAAAAATAGAGGCGAGGATAAAATAGTAATAATAAAAATTAATTATGTTTATTTTAAATAAAATGGTTGTGAGGAGAAATTTTGTGGCTGTGTTTAGAATCACCCTTTGATGTTTGATATAATTCTTAAGTATTTAATGTAGTGAAGCACAATTTGGTTACCTTTTAAATTAAGTGTAGAATTAATTGGGTAATCAACGTAAAAACACTATAATATTTTCTACTGCCTTTAAATATTTTTTCACTGTTGCGGGTATTTTTGTATGATATGAGGCCCAAGAACAATTTTAATAATATGGACTAAAATGACAGAATTGTAAATAAAAGTTGTAAACGATTGATATTGAATAATCGAAAATAAGTACAAAATACGGAATGAAATGTTATATATGTATTATTCGGACTGCTTCGAACTGCTTGACGTATGGAATTCCACTCGTGAGCTCTTGTTTTATCGATCTATTCGCTTTTTTTGCAAGTTGCGTGATTAGCCCTGGAATTCGTCTTTCCCAGAATATTTACTCCCTTGATGCGTTCAAATGTTCGGTTTCCAAAAGATCCGCTTTCCATAATTGCCATCATTTATTTGCTTTAATCCGAACGTGTATTTATCGAGCTGGGCTATGTCGAACTGCCTATATTGTCGAAGTACTTTTCTATCGAACTGTCGCTTAGCTTTATCGAACTACTTTTAATCACTGCGAACCCGACCAAGAGTCGGCCTTTCGATTTTGGGCCTGATTATTGGACCTTACATCAGGTTTTTCTGCATCTTGTCCTTGAGCCGCGCTATCGGGCCTCTTAATTTGGGCCGCACATTTCTGACCCTAACATTCACCTAATAATAAATCAATACGATGAGAAAAGAAACTTGATGTAGCAAATTGTTATTAATAATAGTTAATTATCTGAAAATAAAATTGAGATCATACTTTAGTATATTCAAAGTAAGTCAGCACTTCATATATAATTATGTATTTATTCTTGATAATGGTGAATTTTGAGATGACGCTCATAACTAAATGCCAATCGCCTTTAACAAGATAAGTTAATGTCATGAATTATGAGATTGAAATTGTATGATAGTGACATAGAAAAATAAAGAAAATAAAAAATGAGAAAAATATAAATAAAAGGGTGTGTGTGATGTCTTAGAGAGGGTTGAGTAGATGAGGGAGGATATATGTGACAAAATGATATGTAAATTTATTGAGTGAATCGAGTTCAAATTTGTGATGACTCAAAGAATTTAAGTTCCATTTTGTTTTATTAGTCTTTAAAATATATTCCCTCCGTCCCATAACATTAATCTTGTTTTCCTTTTTTGTCTGTCCCAAACATTAGTCATTTTTCCAAAAATGGAAAATTAATAGAGGCCAAAATTTATATAGCCATTTTTGATAACTAAATATGTTATCTAGCCACATGTATAAAAACATAAGTTTTTTAGCCACTTTGCAATGATTGGAGAGAGAATTTGAATTTTAAAATGTTGTTACATTAATTATTTTTGGATTTATTATCCATCTACCCCACCTCCTTTCTCTCTCTCTCTCTGAACACGCGACTGGAAAAAAAACACCATCGTCGATCGGCCATTTTCGCCGATTGGAAGCTCCAAACCACCGGCTTTTGCTCGACGAACTCAAAACAAATCTACATTCCATCGAATATAATGTCTGGAGAAGAAGAAAACCCGAATCAAGTAAGTTAATTCCCACTTTCAAGTACAAAAATATATCTTTTTTTTTCTGAAATTTTCGAATATAATGTCTGAAATTTCTATGTTTTTTAGGTTTAAATACATGTTTAATTATGTATATAGTTGATTAGGATCATATTTCGTCGATTTCTATGCTTAAATATGACTAGAAACAATGTAGAAATGGATTTTGCTGCATTTTTACTGTGAAAAACACTGCGCATACCCGCCCTAGGAGAGAGACGACGAGATCTCGATTTTTTTAAATCCAGAATTAAAATTCTATTATACTTCATCTCGATTTGGTCAATCGAGATCTCGATTTAATTTTTTTTTAATATTTGCTTTTAATTCTTTTAATTCTGCTTTTATTTAAATATTTTATTTTATTTAATTGCAGGTTTGGGAGTGGATCAGACCCGGTCTGCAGGGGACAGTCCCGCGGTCGATGAATTGTTACGACCGGGACATTCTTGAGGACATTCGGACTAGATTAGCGAGCTTTGGAGATGACGACGATGATATTTCCAATTTATTTAGGGAAGGTCCCTTCGGTGAATTTCTCTCTTTCCGGTGGAAGAAGAGAACGATACGAGCTACTTGGGCTCTTATCACCCACGAGATTAATGTGGATGGGGCTGAGGATCAGCTGTGGTTTCGTGTTGGCGAAACCAACTTACGATTAGGTGCAGAGGAGTTCTGTTTGATGACCGGGTTGCGGTTCGGCGATTCAGATTTTGATCCTACTGCATTGAAATTGAATGATATCCCGAAGGATGGGTGCTTATATTTTCACTACCAAGACTTGCCGAGTGTAGATCAGTTGCACCTTGATTTCATGAACAGGGACTTGATTCTGAGCGATTCTATTGATGATTATGTGAAGATCGCTCAGATTCTTTTTGTGTACCGGATGTTGGTTTGCTTGGATGGGAAGCGACTGGTAGACCCATGGGTCTATGCATTGGTGGAGAGGCCTCACGAGTGGAGGGCTTTCCCTTGGGGCTCGTGGTCGTTCAGTGTCTTGCTGCATCAGATGTCTGTCGTGATCACATATTCGAAGTCAGCTAAGGTGCCTTTGGTCCATATATACGGCCCTGTTTGGGTGTTAGAGGTAATTACTTGTAATTTTAATTTTTAATTTAATATATTTTTAATTATAAAAGATAAGACAAGAATTATTAATTATTTACATTATTTTGCAAGCATGGGCGTACGAGGTGATCCCTGATCTGGCAAAGGTATGTGCGTTACGTAGTATGCCATTGGGGACTATGTCTCGATGCTTGATGTGGAGACCTCATTATGTTCGGGATGCTGACTTTACTGATTTTTTCACAAAAGAGGTAATTATTGTTTATGATTTTTTAATTATTATTAAAATAAAATATTATATGTTTTATTTGATTTTTTTTTTTTTCAGCATGTTTGAAGTACTTTACTGCAGCCGACTGAGGATGAGGCCGATTCTGAGTTTTGGCTCAGTCTGCGGAATACTGAGCAGCCGATGATTCGCAGATTTATACCTTACAGAGGCTTGAAGCCCCGATCATCAGTCTCTCAGCGGTCTGCTGCTAGTACCTCGAGGTCTTCTTCGAGGAGGGTTCCACAGCAGCAGCAGTCGCCGCCACAGCGTCGTCCCTCGCCGCCGCCGCAGCAGTCGTCGCCGCCACAACGCCACCCATCGCCAGTGTTCGAAATGGGGAGTGGTGGTTTTGAGATTCCAGTACGCTCTTCTTTCGAGCGTACTGATTTTCCTCATCGGCGGCGGGCTAAGAAGCGCCCGCGACGTTCCGCGTCTGCAGAGCCTCTAGAGGTACTTGTGTTTAAATTTGTTTGATTTTTATTTGATTATATTTTACTTATATATTTATATTATCTTTTCAGACTGGACAGCCTCCATGGTACGAGGGGTACGAGATGTCCATGGATGACATGGTGCGATTTGCAGTGCCATTGGCTGGTCAGCTCGTGCAGCCACTGGCAGATACACTTCTTCCACCACTGAGAGCAGGGCTCGTGCAGCCACTAGTAGATTACATGATTGTTCCAGTGGCTGATCGCATGATTGATCCAGCGGCGCAGCGAGATATGCCACCACTGGCGCAACAGCTTATACATCCATTTGCGAATCTGATCATTGATCCAGTGGCACAGCGGGTTATTATGCCACTGGCAGAGACGATGATTGATTCGGTGGCTCAGCGACTTATGGGGCCAGTCGCAGATAGACTCATGGTGTCGGTAGCTGATCGTGTGAGTCAGAGTATTGTGGAGCCGGTGGCTTCCAGAGTTACTCATAGGTTGAAGGTTTTCTTACTCGACCTCGCAGATACACTTCTCTGCCGCCCTTGCCGGAGCGAGAGATGGGCCCCACCGTACCCTCCTTATTCTAGAGGTACTTGTGTTTAAATTTATTTGATTTATATTTGATTATATTTTACTTATATATTTATATTATCTTTTCAGACTGGACAACCTCCTCTTTTGGCCAGACTTTTGGCCCGACCACCTCTCAGCCCGTTGGCCCCACCACCTCATCCACTGCCTGCCCCACCGCCTCATTCACTGCGGGCCCCACCGCCTCATTCACTGCTGGCCCGACCACCTCTCAGCCCGTTTGCCCCACTACCTCTTCCACTGCGGGCCCCACCGCCCCCTTTCGTGCTTCTAGTGCCAAGATGATGAAAGAATATCTGTCTTACATGGATGATATCACGCAACAAGTGAGGTTGTCTGGGCAGGGAATGATTATGAGTAAGGAGCTCTATTTTCGGCCACTTAATGACCCGAAGGAGAATGTTTCAGAAGATGTAAGTGCATAACTATTAGTTGTGAATTTTTTTATTATCGACTTTATATTAATTTTTTTGTGTGATATCAGCTTTTGCAGATCTTCATGACAATGTCACGAGACATGGTTGCCAGAGCTGACAGCAGCGTACTTGAGGACGGTGTTGACCCGGACAGCACTATCATATTAGACCCCTCTTTCTTTGTAAGTAATGAATGTTGAAATTTATTTTAATTCTTTAATTTTCATTTTATTTTATAATGTATATTATGTGTAGGACCGTATCTTACTAAAATGGGAAAAAGTCCCAAAGAAAAAATGAGGGAAGGCTGCTGATGATTACTATTGGTGGAAGCCCCATGATGATCTAGTGAAAGTTGTCCAGGGTAGCGGTGGAATGTCTGGCTTTAGGAGTTGGTACAAGGCCAAACATGTAAGTGACATATTTTTAGATTAAATTGTTCTATTAGTATTCATATTAAGTTTAATTGTGTTTATTTGTATTTTAGGTGATCGGGATTGTCCATCTCTACGAGCACTGGGTCACTGTACGGATTGATCTTCATAGCTGGACCGTTCACTTCTCCACGCTTTAAATGATCCATCTGACCCAGTGCTCTATCTTAAGCGGGACACGGAACTCCGACCACTTCTTGTATTACTTCCCCGTGTCTTTGATGCTGTCGGGTACTGGGACAGGGTCGATCCTCCTCGTGTAAGAATCATTGGTAATTTTACTTTGATCAAGGATGTTAATGAGATGCCCTTGCAGTTAGATTCACATAGTTGTGGAGTATATTGTATGATTTTTGTTGATAGGTTCCTACTTAGAAGGAGGAGAGCTCCAGTTAGTGACCTTACTTATGAGTTTACAGTTCATTATAGGCAGCTTGTAGGTGCTAGGATTGTAAGTTGGTGTAGAGAAGTAGAAGCTCGAGAAGCTGAACAGTTGTAGTACTATTTTCTATTGTAATCATAAATTATGTTTTTATTAATATTGAATTTGCATTTTGGTGTATTTTGTGATTGATATGAACTGCATAGGTGATTCTACAGGATTAAATGGATTTTATTGAAAAACAGATCAGGCATTTCGAGATGAAATAGGGGATTTCGAGATCTCGATTTGATTTCGAGATCTCGAAATCCCCTATTTCATCTCGAAATTGTTAATTAAGTAATTAATCATAATTAATCTTATATTAAGACATTATACAGTTTAAACATACATTACTTAACATTTATTTAATAATTTAAAGTTCATTTAACATAAGACATTATACATTTGAATCTATTCATACATAAGATGTTTCTCTTTGAAATGTTCATACCTTATTCATGTTTGAATAGGATGAAGTAGAAGTAGTATAATACAAAGCAAACATCTTTGTAATGAATGAATTTTTGCAAGTTTCTTTGTTATCGAATCTATATTCCTTAAATGAATGTTATATGAGTTGATTATCCTCGAAAATTAGCGAATTAAACATCCAATTAGCCAATAATCCACAAATCGAGATCTCGAAATTGATTTCGAGATATGTCGAGACAATAATTTAAGTTATCTCGATTCAAACCCTACAAATCACGAAATGGCAAATTCCGAGATCTCATCTTGATTTCGAGATCTCGATTTCTTTTTGTTCCGATATAATATTTAAATTATATTAACGTTTTAATTTCAATTTTTAAAAAAAGTCAAAATCTCGAGATCTCCATATCGAGATCTCGATTTGAAATCGAGATCTCGAAATGGAGACTTCGAGATCTCAATTTTTTTTTAAAATTTGTCAAATCCACCTGAGTTCGTATACTAACCAAAATACCAAAACAGATCAAACAGGAAGTCAAAAATTAGTCCAAACATCAGCCACAATACCTAAATTCTATGATCAACCCTCTCCGGACATTTAATTAACAACATTTAATTAATTAGTCATAAGCTTGCAAATAGAAATTAGCAAATAAATAAAGCAAGTGCCACTACTCACTCATATGGTCAACTCTCTCCGGACATTTTCTTTTTGTATGCCCCGTCTGCTGACAGATACTACATGTCTTCGTCCGTCGCCTTCGTGGCACGTCTTGGGGTGGAAGATTGTTCAAATCCACCTCACCAATGGCGATATAAGCAGTGCAGACACGTGAGTTGTGACCGGATTGTCGACACCTCCTACATACTTGAGATCTGCGCGTGGTCGAACTCTCAGCACCAGAACGTGCTCTACTCATCCTCGGACGGCCAGCCTGTCGAACTACTATCGGTGATCTCACAACATAAGATGTTACCTCCGATGGGAGTACCCAATCCGATGGATGCGGCAAAGTCATAATGGTGTGATGATATGTCTGTAGCAGAGTGAATTGCTTGTAGTAGTGTGGCACGTACTCTGATATCGGCTGCGAAATATATCTGACAATCGAAAAATAAGACACACATGTTATAATAATCTTTAAGCTATTAACTACAAGATATTTGCAATAATGAAAGTTCGAATTAACATATTACTTTAGGGCGGCAGCCGCATGACAACATGGAATCAGATCGAGATCGAACTGACGACACTCACACGTTCAATGCTCTAAGTCGACATTGTAGCTTCTCTGTTGCCCTTCCACCTTGTATATGTGTGGCATGGTGGTGCCTCTGACTACAAGTTGTCGCCCATATTCGGACGGCTCTGTTAATTTCGTCATAGCTACGTGTGTCAGAGCATGATCTCTAGACCGTGCAGCCACCCGTCGCTCGTCAAACCATCTCTCAACCATAGCTCTGTAAGTCTCAAGAAGGGCACATATAGGCAATCGCCTTGCCCATAACAAACGAGAGTTGAGGGATTCGGCTGCATTGGACGTCATGAAGTTGAATCGGGTACCAGGGCACTGAGATCTTGACCAACGGTGGACTCCTATATCCAGAAGCCTCTTGTAAGCTCCTTCTTTGCTCAGAATATCCAAAGTAGACATGTGCTTTTGTAATGCATCGTGCCTATAACAGTAGGCTGCATCTCGTACAACAGCACCAACTTGCGGACCGTAACTCGACATGTTATTCGCCAAGTGGTAGTAGCAAATAGCATGCGTAGCATTCGGAAATGCTAACTTCACTGCATTTTTTATGCTCTTGTGCTGATCACTGACAATGATCAGTCCTTCGCGATCTCCGAAGCAAACATGCAAGTGATGCATGAACCACATCCACGACTCATCATCCTCTATGGGTCCAATCCCGATAGCAAGGGAAAATAATTGTTCATTGCCGTCTTTCGTCACCGCAACAAACAACATTCCCTTATTCTTGCCCTTCAGATGCGTGCCATCTACAACAATCACTGGGCGCATGAAGCTGTGAAATGCATCGATGCAAGGAGCAAGCGCCTGAAACATGTGCTTGAACAAACTCTCCGAAGAAGTGGATATATCATACATCGTGCCTGGGTTACGAGACTGTAGCATGTGTAAGTAGCCCGGCAGCATCGCATAAGACTTCTCCCACTCGCCGAATACCATTGCAATGGCTATGTTTCTTGCCCGCAGGGCAAAACTGTAATCAATCTTGATGCCGAATTGAATCAACAATTCAGACATCATCTCCTTCGGCTTTAGAATAGCGCCCTCCGCCGCCAACTTACTGGAGAAATACTTACCCAACACTCTTGCGGGCACTCTGCGGGGAGCAACACGATCAATATCCGTCTGGCAGCTGTGCATCAGATCACACTTGAATACTCTCCAAACAGTTCCAGATTGTCTTGCACGCAGCATAAAAGGACAACCATTCCCATGCTTGCATCTGTAGTTGAGCCGAGTAGTGCTGGACCTCTCTGTGGAGTACTCCAATCGGTGATGCAAGTGATGCAGTCCTACAGCAAGGTCAAGTTCAT
>JAPKLW010003415.1:0-23136 GCA_026898455.1 Plectranthus barbatus
TGTCGGCAATCCGGTCACAACTCACGTGCTTGCACTGCTTATATCGCTATTGGGGAAGTGGATTTGAACAGTCCTCCACCCCAAGACGGGCCACGAAGGCGACGGGCAAAGACATGTAGTATATGTCAGCAGACAGGGCATACAAAAAGAAAATGTCCGGAGAGAGTTGATCACATGAGTGAGTAGTGGCACTTTCTTTATTTCTGTTTGCATGCTTATGACGAATTGATCAGATGTTGTTAAGGTATATTGGTTTATATTAATTCTGGTGATATTGTGGCTGATATTTGGACGAATTTTTGAGTTCCTACTTGATCTGTTTAGGTGTTTTGGTTTGTATACGAATTCAGGTGGATTTTACAAAATTGAAATGAGGATATCGTGATTTGGAAATCACGATACCCCCATTTCGCAATTTCTAGGGTTTGAGTCGAGACAATTAAAATTGGGATATATTTCATGTAATTGGTGTTACAACACTACACCCTCCTCTAAAATTTTCGACATATCACATCACTATTACTTTTTGGACATGAATTTCTGTGTCAATTCTACTTTTTACTCAATAAATGCCTGCAAAGATTCTCAATTTGACTACATTATTGAACAACTTTCACGTGAACTACTCTGCACAATAATTCATGCACGACACAAATTGATTTGGAAGAACTTGCTCAATAATTTAACATTACACACTCGACTATTTAATTTTTTTAAAACAATTTTTTTTTCTAAATTTAACTTCTATTTAAGGGTGGAGGAATTTACTCAAACTATATTCCATTCAAAATATGTTATTCCTCTTTATTCCCCTCATACGAAGTAATAAAAAAAGAGCCAAGATATCGTGCACTTGCTCAAATAGAAGAGAATTTTTTCTACGTCAAACAGTCCGGTAGAGGATTGACTTGCAAGCTCGAAACGGGAAGCGATCACCGGTTTTGCAGCTTTCTTGCTCACTTATTACTATAACTAAAGGGCGATCACCGGTTTTACAGCTTTCTTTTTCTATTTATTCCATCATCCTTTATTTTATTCATATTTTACTCAAGAATACGGGCACTTGCTCAAATGGAAGAGGATTTTTTCTACGTCAAACAGTCCAGAAGAGGATTTTTCCTACGTCACATGGAGTAGGTGTCCTTGGTCCGGATTCCTCTCCGCCTTTCTCCTTTTCTCGAAACTACGAACGGGGCAAGATATTAGCTTCTTCGTTTGTAGAAATGGGGAAAATAGATGAAAGGTTATAATTAAGTGGCGAAAGAGATGAATGAGACGGAGCAAAAACAACATCTCCTTCCCTAGCTCGTCGGTGCTATCAAAATGTGTATCAAAATGTCTAATATTTTAGACATATTGTCGAATAATATTCGCATTCAATTTTCGGTCATTTGATATATATTTCGGATTTTATTTTTAAAAAAATGATAAAATCATATGAGAAATAACTCTAAATTGGCCAAGATTTAACGGGATATATTTCGCTAAATTGGGATGGATTTCGGTCAATTGAGATATATTTCGGATTTTATTTAAAAAAAATGATAAAATCATATGAGAAATAACTCTAAATTGAAATGGGGATATCGTGATTTCAAAAACACGATGTCGAGATCTCGTCATCAAATCAAGATCTCGACTACATCGTGATTTGGAAATCACGATACCCCCATTTCGCGATTTCTAGGGTTTGAGTCGAGACAAATTCAATTGTTGTCTCGACATGTCTCGAAATCCAATTTGAGATCTCGATTTGAGTGATTAATGCCTAATTGAATGTGTAATTTAGTAAACTTCGAGGATAATCAACTCATATAACATTCATTTAAGCATTTTTTATTCGATAACAAAGAAACATGCAATAGTTCATTCATTACTAAGATGTTTACCTTGTATTATACTACTTCTACTTCATCCTATTCAAACATGAATAAGATATGAACATTTCAAAGAGAAACATCTTATGTATGAATAGATTCAAATGTATAATGTATTATGTTAAATGAACTTTAAAGTGTTAAATAAATGTTAAGTAATGTATGTTTAAACTGTATAATGTCTTAATTTAAGATTAATCGTAATTAATTAATTAATTAAGGAAATCGAGATCAACTAAGGGATGTCGAGATCTCGATTTGATTTCGAGATCTTGAAATCAAATCGAGATCTCGACATTCCTTAGTTGATCTCGATTTCCCTATTCTGTAATTCAATAAAATCCATTTGATCCTGTAGAATCACCTATGCAGTTCATATCAATCAAAAAATACACCAAAATGCAAATTCAATATTAATAAAAACATAATTTATGATAACAATAGAAAATAGTACTACAATAGTTCATCTTCTCGAGCTTCTACTTCTCTACACCAATGTACAATCCTAGCACCTACAAGCTGCCTATAATGAACTGTAAACTCATAAGTAAGCTCACTAACTGGAGCTTTCCTCCTTCTAAGTAGGAACCTATCAACAAAAATCATACAATATACCCCACAGCTATTTGAATCCACCTGCATGGGCATCTCAGTAACATCCTTGATCAGAGAAAAATTACCAATGATTCTTACACGAGGAGGATCGACCCTGTCCCAGTACCCGGCAGCATCAAGGACACGGGGAAGTAATACAAGAAGTGGTCGGAGTTCCATGTCCCGCTTCAGATAGAGCACTGGGTCAGATGGATCATTTAAAGCGTAGAAAAGTGAGTCATATAACTCACCGGTCCAGCTATGAAGATCAATCCGTACAGTGACCCAGTGCTCGTAGAGATGGACAATCCCAATCACCTAACATACAAATCAAAACAATTAAACTTAACATGAAAACTAATAGAACAATTTAATCTAAAAATATGTCACTTACATGTTTGGCCTTGTACCAACTCCTAAAGCCAGACATTCCACCACTACCCTGGACAACTTTCACTAGATCTTCATAGGGCTTCCACCAATCGTAATCATCAATAGTCTTCCCTCGTTTTTTCTTTGGGACTTTTTTCCATTTTAGCAAGATACGGTCCTGCACATAATATACATTATAAAATGAAATGAAAATTAAGGAATTAAAAAAAATTTCAACATTCATTACTTACAAAGAAAGAGGGGTCTAATATGATAGTGTTGTCCGGGTCAACACCGTCCTCAAGTAAGCTGCTGTCAGCTCTGGCAACCATGTCTCGTGACATACTCATGAAGATCTGCAAAAGCTAATATCACACAAAAAAAATTAATATAAAGTCGATAATCAAAAAAATCACAACTAATAGTTATGCACTTACATCTTTTGAAACATTCTCCTTCGGGTCATTAAGTGGTCGGAAATAGAGCCCCTACTAATAACCATTCCCTGCCCAGGCATCCTCACTTGTTGCGTGATATCATCCATGAAAGACAGATATTCTTTCAACATCTTGGCACTACGAGCACGAAAGGGGCAGTGCGGCCCGCAGTAGATGAGGTGGTGGGGCCAACGGGCTGAGAGGTGGTCGGGCCAGCAGTGGATGAGGTGGTGGGGCCCGCAGTAGATGAGGTGGTGGGGCCAACGGGCTGAGAGGTGGTCGGGCCAAAAGAGGAGGTTGTCCAGTCTGAAAAGATAATATAAATATATAAGTAAAATATAATCAAATATAAATCAAATAAATTTAAACACAAGTACCTCTAGAATAACGAGGGTACGGTGGGGCCCATCTCTGGCTCCGGCAAGGGCGACAAAGAAGTGTATCTTCGAGGTCCCGTATGAAAATCTTCAACCTCTGAGTAACCCTGGAAGCCACCGGCTCCACAATATACTGACCCACACGATCAACTACTGGCCTCATGGGTCTATCTGCGACTGGCTCAATAAGTCGCTGAGCCACCGGATCAATCATGGTATCTGCCAATGGCTTAATAAGCCGCTGTGCCACTAGATCAATGATCAGATTCGCTAATGGATGTATAAGCTGCTCCGCCAGTGGTGGCACATCTCGCTGCGCCGCTGGATCAATCATGCGATCTGCCACTGGAACAATCATGTGATCTGCTAGTGGCTGCACGAGCCGACCTGCCAGTGGTGGGAGAAGGGTATCTGCCAGTGGCTGCACGAGCTGACCAGCCAATGGCACTGCAAATCGCACCATCTCATCCATGGACATCTCGTGCCCCTCGTACCATGGAGGTCGTCCGGTCTGAAAAAATAATATAATTATTAAAATAAAATGTAAAATATAATCAAATAAAAATTATAAACCAATATTTAAATGTAAACACAAGTACCTCTAGAGGCTCAGTAGATAAGGAGCGTGCACGCCGTGGGCGCTTCCTAGCCGGCCGGCGAGGAAGCTCAGTATGCTCGAATGAAGAACGGACCGGAATCTCAAAACCGCTCCCCATATCGAACACTGGCGATGGTTGCGGCTGCGGCGATGGCTCGCGGTGTGGCTCAGGCGATGGCTGGAGGTGTGGCTGAGGCGATGGCTCGCGCTATGGCGGAAACTCCGGCTGATGCGGAACCCTCCTCGAAGAAGACCTCGAGGTACTAGCAGATGGCCGCTGAGAGGCTGATCGTCGGGGCTTGAAGCCCCTATAAGTTATAAATCTCCGAATCAACGGGTTCTCAGCATTCCTTAAGCTGAGCCAACTCTCAGAATCGGCTTTATCATCAGTCAGCTGCAATGTAGTACTGCAAGCATGCTGAAAAGAAACATAAATCAAATAAATCAAATAATACTTAAATTATAATATAAGTATTAAAAACTGTAAACAATAATTACCTCATGTCTGAAAAAACGGGTGAAGTCGGAGTCCCGAATATAAAGAGGTCTCCACAACAGGCATCGAGGCCTAGTCTCCTGACCCTCCTCTGGCTCAATGCGCATCGCAACTAAGGCTGCCAGATCAGGGATCACCTCGTACGACCATGCTTACACAATAATGTAAATAATTTACAATTCTAGTCTTTTATAAATTAAAAAAATAAAAATTACAAACAATTACCTCCAACACCCAAAAAGGGCCATATACATGCACTAAAGGCACCCTCTCTGTCTTTGATGATGTGATCACGACAAACATCTGATGCAGCAAAATACTGAAGGACCACGAGCCCCAAGGGAATGCCCTCCACTGATGAGGTCTCTCCACCAATGCATAAATCCAGGGGTCTACGTATCGTTTCCCATCGTGGCACATCAGCATACGGTAGACAAATAGAATCTGAGCGATCTTCACGTAATCATCAGCAAAATCGCTCAGATTCAGCTCGGTTTTCATAAAATCTAGATGCAACTGATCAACAGTAGGAAGGGTAGTGTAGTGAGAAGATAAACAACCATCCTCCGGCAAAATATGAACTCATGTAGGGTCAAAACCCGAATCTCCGAACCGCAGCCCGGTCATCAAACAGAACTCATCAGCGCCAAGTCGAATGTTGGTTTCACCAACACGAAACCACAGCTCGATCTTCGCTCCCTCCACCTCAATCTCGTGGGTGATCAGTGCCCACGTAGCACGTATCGTGCTCTTCTTCCACCGAAAACTCAGAAAATGACCGAACGGTCCTTCCCTAAATAATTCCAAACTCTCCTCTCCGAAGCTCAACAAACGAACCCGAATATCCTCAAAAATGTCCTGGTCGTAAAAATTCATCGACCGCGGGACTTTGCCCTGCAAACTGGGCCTGATCCACTCTCAAACCTGCAATTAAATAAAATACAATATGTAAATAAAAGGAAAATTAAAAGAATAAAAATCAGAATTTTTTGAAAAAAAATCGAGATCTTGACATTAATCTCGATTTTGATGTCGAGATCTCGACATCAAAATCGAGATTAATGTCGAGATCTCGCTTTAATAAAATTTCGAATTTTAAAGAATTGATGACGAGATCTCGATTGGGGATGTCGAGATCTCGATATCGATGTCGAGATCTCGATATTGATATCGAGATCTCGACATCCCCAGTCGAGATCTCATCATCTCCCTCCTTAGGGCGCGCGCAGCCTGTAATTTTTCTACAGTTCTACAGCAAAAATCCATTCCTAAATTATTTCTAGTCATGTTTAAGCATATAAATCGACGAAATATGAATTTAATCAACTCCATACACATAATAAAACATGTATGCGACGAAAAATTGTGAAAAATCAAAGAAAAATTCAAGGTAAAAATCGCGCTAAACATTGAGCAAAAAATCGCGAAATAATGGGATTTAACTTACTTGGTTCGGGTTTTCTTCTTCTCCAGACATCACGTAGACGTAATGTGGATTTTTTTCTGGTTGGAGCGTGCGAAATCCGGCGATTTGAAGCTTTCAATCGGAAAAAATGGCGTGCGGCGTCGATGGTGTGTGGGTGTTCGACGGGGAAGAGAGAGAGAATGGGGGGAGTGGGGTAGGTGGTGGGGTAATGGATAATAAATTCAAAAACAATTAATGTAACAATATTTTAAAATTCAATTTCTCTCTCCAATCATTGGCAAAGTGGCTAAAAAACATGTATTTTTATACATGTGGCTAGATAACTTAACAAGTTATCAAAAGTGGCTAGATAAATTTTGGCCTCTTTTAATTGATCACATTAATATTTAATAAAAAGTATTAATCTCTAAAAAATAAAATGTTTGAATATATCCTGAACTATGTGAGTTTTCTTAAATTTATTTCAAATTATTCAAAAATTTCAATAAAAACCTAAACTATTAAAAATAATTTGGCATATCTCAAACTATTTTTGCAGCCAACGAAAAGCTGACTGTATTGTCGAAAATTTAAGTCAGACACAATGAGCTAATATACTTAAATCCAAAAATTTGATTTCCTAATATGGATTTCTGACAATACAATCATCTTTCTATTGATCGAAAAAAATAATTTGAAATATATTTTCATAATTAATTAATAATTTAGGTATTTAGTGAAACATTTGAATTAGTTTGAAATAAATTTGAGAGTACTCGGGATGAGCATAATAATAAAATAACTAAGCAATTTATATTTTTGACATAATATATAAAATAAAAATGATAAGATTACAAACTAATTTTAACGAAAAATGAAGAGGAATGAATTTATTTATATTTAAATTAAAATGACTATTTAGTACCCAATCTAATTTCTATATATAGTCACGTGTACATTTATTTAGAGTGTGCGAGTGTGTGTGTGAGAGAGAGAGGAGCGCCTTAAATTGTGTGCCGACTGGTCATAAACCCTAAATCCCATTCCTACATGAAGAGCCATCATTCTTTCTTGTCGACTTTAATAATAATTATTAAAACGAAACATTGTTTTGCTTCATCTTTCTCGTATTTGTCAATTGTATTTGTATATATTTAGATCTTCTCAAGCGAAATTATACATATTTGTCCATTTGAAGATTTATGATATTTGTTTTACTATATGGATCATTTTTAAATTCAATTTTGTTTTTGTTATTATCAATTTTTATTGGGAAGGTCTTGGGTTAGGCAGGCCTAAACGATTTAGGCGGGTTTTATCCATTAACCCAAGCTCAAACCCATATAATATACCTTAATTGGGATTAATAAACCCTATTTGGGATGGGTCAACTCATTTGGGTAGGATAAAATCCGCTTAAATCATTTAGGCCCTAACGCAAGTTTTTGCCATTTTTATTCTAATGTTTTCTCTTTTTAGTTTAAAGTATTCTTAGTGACCGACGAGGTTAAAAATATAAGTCAAACATTACATTAATAAATCTAGCACTTCCTAAAATATTGAGTTAAGTCTTTAAATTTAAAAAACAAACTTTTTTGATATCTATATTGCATTTTCACCATGTCTTTTGTACCATTAATAATACCTGGACGTTTTCCTATTATCGATTTGAAGACATCACATATGACTTAGCATATTTTTCATCCTCTAAGTAATTGAAGGTAATTTTAGCTAATATAGTAAACATAGAGTAAGATTTTATAATAAAAAAATTGGAATAAGAGTTAAGGTTAATCAATACTTAGTATAAAGTTCATAATTTTTCCTTGAAGTATTTTATGAGATAGAGAAATATTTATAATAAAGTACATTTGTTGAATTAATTTTCAGGTTGTAAGAATTAATAGTGATGGAATATGCGTACGAAAGAACAGAGGTTGCACTTAATTTGAAGCGGAAAATAATGTTTGGAAATTGTAGTATTTTAAAGCTGAAAATATGTGATGGGATAGGCCGGGTTTTAGATATTTCGTCTGGAAAAGTTCAAAACAAATCTTAGGGAAGGATATAAAGCTTCATAAATTTTGTTTTATAAGATAAATCTTAATGATAAAATTTATTATTTAAAATAATTAAATCTATTTATTGTATTTGAAAAATAATATTTCTTCATTCATGATTCAATTGTGAAATATACAAGGGATTAAATAACATCAACTTTACAACAAACTAAATAAGAAAAATGTATGAAAAATATATACAATTAATAGAAAATATATACAATTAATACAATTAATAGCCAATACCCCCTCAAGGTGCTAGTCTAGTAGACTTGCAAACTCCCATCTTGGATAATAGAAACTGTAGTTGGGAAGAAGAAAGTGGTTTGGTTAATAAATCTGCCACTTGATGAGTAGACGGAACAAGCTGTGGTGAAATAATCCATTTAACAATTTTTTCACGCACAAAATGACAATCAATCTCGATATGCTAGGTGCGCTCGTGAAAAATTGGATTCATAGAGATATGAAGTGCCGCCTCGCTATCACAAAAAAGAATAGTAGAAGGAAGATCATGTAACTGAAAGTCACCCAAAAGTGACCGAATCCAAGTCAATTCTGAGCATGCATGTGCCATCGATCGATAATCAGCCTCTGCGGATGATTGTGAAACTGTGGTCTACTTCTTAGTTTTCCATGAAATAACAGAATCACCGAGTAAAACACAAAAACCAGTAATGGACGTCTAGTAGTGGGACAAGTCGCCCAATTTGCATCACAATATGCAGTCAACTTAAGAGAACTCGATGAAGAAAAAAATAAATCTTGAGAAAGAGTACCCTTGATGTAACGAAGAACCTTGAGTGCCATATCATAATGAGGTTGTCTCGGATCAGACATGAACTAACTTAATAATTGAACTGAATAGGACAAATCAGGTCGAGTAATGGTCAAATAGATCAATCGTCCAATCAATCGCCGATAACTCGCTGGATCATCTAGAGGTGGACCCTTGTCGGCAGCAAGTCCGTGATTAATTTCGATAGAAATTGGACCAGGCTTAGCTCCTGATAAACCTGCATCATGAAGTAATTCAAAAGCATATTTTTGTTGCCGAAGAGAAATGCCTTCGGGGGAACGATGAACTTCAAGACCCAAGAAATAATGTAAATCTCCAAGATCCTTGATGCCAAACATCTTATGAAGAAGAGCTTTCACCGAAGAAACAATGGTGGAATTACTGCTTGCTATGACAACGTCATCCACATAAACCAAGATGGCAGTGAAGTTATTTCCATTGGATTGAGTGAATAGAGAATGATCATTTTTAGACTGCTGAAAACCTTCAGAATTAAAGTGTTTGAAAACTTTGCATACCACTGCCGGGAAGCTTGTTTCAAACCCTAAAGAGATTTGATAAGTTTACAAACAGGATGGTGAATACCAGAAGGGGGAGTGAATCCAGGTGGAAGCCTCATATATATCTCTTCGTTAAGTTCACCATGAAGGAAAGCGTTGTTGACATCTAATTGAGCAAGATGCCAACCCCGAGCAACCAAAGCAAGAATAGTGCGAACCGTTGTCATCTTTGCAACAGGAGCAAAAGTGTCATTGTAATCTACTCCTTCAGTTTGTGTATACCCCTTTGCCTCAAGACGAGCTTTGTAACACTCTATAGTACCGTCAGAACGGTGTTTCACCTTGAAGACCCATTTACACCCAACAAGTTTCTTCCCAGATGGAAGACTAGTGATATGCCATGTTTGATTATCCTCAAGGGCCGCAATCTCCTTAGCCATGGCCATCCGCCACTCATCTTTCTGAACAACTTGTGAAAAGGTACGATGTTCCTCAATAGCAACAGAAGAACAAAGAAAAGATGAGTGAGAGAATATTATAGGATGTGTGCAATAAGAAAAAAAAGTATTACAAACATAATCAGTCAACCGAGCAGGCCTGGATTTTGGCCTGCTTGAACGTCGGGGTTAAGAAACAATGGGTGGAGGTGACGGTGAAGGTGGGTCTGAGTTTGCGGCAGAAGTTGTTTCGGAAGATTGTAAAGAATGCAAGCCATCAAAATCAGAGTCATCAGTTGGATAAGGAAGCACTGTAAGATGGTTGGGCAATGATTTGTAGGGCAAAATATTTTCATGGAAAACAACATCTCTACTGACAAATGATGTATGGGTGTGGAGATCGTACTCTTTATACCCCTTTTGACTATTGGGATAACCTAAAAAAATGCACTTGTGGGATCTAAAAGAAAACTTATCAGTTGGTGTGAGTAAGGTTTTAGCATAACACAAACAACCAAAGACTTTTAAATGCGAATATGATGGTGGACGACGGTAAATGATCTTAATATGGTGTAAGTGTATGGTTATTTTTATTGGGAAGTCGGTTAATGATATAAGTGGCTGTTAGAATGCAATCACCCCAAAAAGATATAGGTAAGGAGACATGAAATCTAAGGGAGCGTGCAACCTCAAGAACATGGTGATGTTTATGCTCTACAACACTGTTTTGCTGAGGAGTATATGGGCAAGAAGTTTGATGTTGGGTCCCAACTGACAAAAGGTAAGACTGCAAAATGGAGTTAATGAATTCTTTACCATTATCAGAACGGAAAGTTTTGATGTGAACCCCAAATTGTAGTGGATGAATTATAAGAATGAAACCACTAGATTGGGTATCTCAAATTTTGTATGAATGAGTTGTGGCCACTTGGCTCTTGAAAAATCATCCACAAATGATATAAAATATCTAAATCATTCAGGAGTAGGTTCCCTATAAGGTCCCCATACATCACAATGGAGTAAATAAAAAATAACATTTGAAGTAAAATCACTAACAGGAAAAGAAGTTCTTGCATGTTTAGCATAATAACAACTGTCACAAGGAAAAGTGTTATTGCTAATTAGAAAACCCAATTTATTCAAATATCTACTAGAAGCATGTCCCAACCTATAATGCCATAAAGGTGAATCACTCGAAACACTAAAAATTGCAGGAAAATGAAGAGGCTTAACAAGACGAAAGTGATAAAGACCATGTTGTGAATCACCAATCTTCGTGATTTTTGTCAGGAAAGGGTCCTGCAAGAAGCATGAATTTGGCGAGAAAATCACATGACAACTGTTGTCAATTGTGAGACGCTGAATGGAGATAATGTTCACATGAAAATCAGGCACATAGAGAACATTATTTAAAAATATACCATTATTAAGACAAACAGTGCCAGAATGAGTGACTTGCACAGGATGACCATCAGGTAGAGTAACCTCAAGAGAATTTTTTAAACATACAGGAGAATGCAACAAAGACAATTTAGAAACAATATGATGTGTCGCACCACTATCAAGAAGCCAGGTATCATCCAAGAAGTTTATAGAAGAACAATAATGAATACCTGACAAGCGATTATCCGCAGAGTGTGATGTTTCTTGGCGAATAAGTTTGAGGATGTGGGTGAGCTGATCAGTCGAGAATGGCATGGTGTCCATGGCTGGAGATTGACTGGAGGATGTCATGACAGAAGCTTGTGTTGTGGGCAAGATTGCTGAATCAATGGTTGCAGCTGCAATTGCTCCTCGTCCACGAATGGAGCCAGGAGAACCCACTCTTTTGGTATCTCCACCGCGGTTTTTGTATCCCGGTGGAAAACCAATTAATCTATAGCAACCAGTCTGTAGATGACCAGTAACTCCACAATGATCACATATTCTTCGCCCAGATGTAATGGTTGGAGACGAGTTAAGATCCTTAATTGCTGGAGATGCAGGAAATGTGGTGTTGCGAATTGCAAACACGTTCGATAGCGGAACAGCTACAGCCGTATTTAGTTGACGTTCCTCAGTAAGTATTGTACCATAAGCAACATCAACAGACGACACTTGCGAAGGAGTTCACGTCGGGCAACACCAAAAGAATCGGACAAGCCCATGAGAAATTGCATAAGGCGCTCTTCCTCACGTTCAGATGCCCAAGTGGTTAAAACTTGACAATCTGCACCGGTGGAACAAGTAGGCAACGACTTCAAAACATCCAACTCATCCCAGAAATTCTTCAATTTTGTATAATAACTTTCAACAGAAAGAGAGCTTTGAGAACAAGAATATATGTCCTGCCTTAAATCAAATAACCGACTTGTATTTCCATGTGAAAATCGTTGAATCAAATTTTTCCAAATGGTCGTGGCAGTGGGTATATGTCAAATAGATGATGCAACATCTGGGTTAACAACATTGAGAATCCATGATATCACCATATCATTGCATTGAGACAAATGAGAATATTCATGAGAGGTTAACGAAGGAATATGAACTGAACCTGTCACATATCCAGATTTACACCGACTGGAAAGAGCAATCTCCATAGCCCATTTCCAAGAAATAAAATTTGATGAACTGGTGAGGAGTTACTTGACGAGGACCATCCCAGGAGAATCATGAGAATTCACCATATAGATTGAATTAACCATTGAAGAAGAGCCGGAGGGAGGAGGCGGTGGCGGACGATTGTCAGCCATTATAGTGTGACAGTAAAAGACGATCGAAAAACGGAAGCTTAAGAAAAATAGAAAGAAATCACTGATACCATATTGTGTTTGGAAAATAATATTTCTTCATTCATGATTCAATTGTGAAATATACAAGGGATTAAATAACATCAACTTTACAACAAACTAAATAAGGAAAATGTATGAAAAATATATACAATTAATGCAATTAATAGAAAATATATACAATTAATATAATTAATAGCCAATACTATTATTTAAATTGAACGAATACATCTTCACTGAAATGCATTATTACCAACGTCATCGAAATTATATAATAATTCCATTATATATTATTTCTAAATATAAATACTTCATTTACTAGAACCTTCTTACAAATTAAGATTCATGAGTGTTGGGTCCAAATTATTAAGAATTTAAGTGCGTGCGGAAGCTTAAGTGTGTGAGACCAAATTATGTCAGTTGACTAGAGAGTTAGTCAGCTATCTATTAAAAATCGTAATTCGTTGAGTAATTAAGTGGTTTAGTGTTCAAATATACATCAACAACTTTTGATTAGAGGTAAAAGATAAAATCTATAGTGGTTAGGAGCCAAACGCCCATTCTTCGTTTTACACAAACGAAAATCACTAATCTCTATTGTACAGGTACTTGAATAAGTGTTATGGTTTTGATTCTTATCCAAATTAAATCTTTAGTTGACTCCAGTTGCAGGCACTACAACTGTGATGTCCCTTATCATACTTACTGAAAATTTGGGGTTAATTGAATAAATTTCCCGTGATAAATATTTAATTTTGTCGCAATTAAATATTTTGTGGTATATGTATTCTCAAATCCAAATTTTGGAGAGTGGGAAATTAAACCATAATTTGGTATATTATGGTGTATGAGATAATTAAACATGTGTTTAATGTCCCAAATTGATACGAGTTGAGACTTGTATGTGTGTAACAATAAGTGTGCATTGGTGGTACATGTTAGTGTTAACATAGACTGATTGTTAAGTCTGTCGGATGTTAAACAAACATTGAGATTAACATTTATATTGTACATGCACACGTAGTTGACTCAGTCAACGTGGTAGTTACAACATGTGGGGACAAGAATATTATGTGCTCGATAATTTACGACAAAATTCGTAAATTTTGTAATAATGATGTCGGTTTTTAACCAACGTGATAATGATGTCGGTTTGTAACCGACAAGACAATGATGATGTTGTAACGTCTAGATATTAAGTGTCGAAATATAACTGTCACGAGTATTTAGTATTCGATTTGTAACATCATGACATTAGTGACGAGAGACGTAATCGTCGACACCATAATGCTCGGTTTGTAACTGTTGATCGTATTTAATTATCGATCATAACCCTTTGGGTGGACATGTCTATAAATAGGTATGCATAGGAGCTATCTCCGGTTCTCTAGACATCCGACACGAGACTAGCTTCCATAGCCAGATAATGCATCTTTATTCCCATATTGTTTATCTTTTGCCTTGCTTTTAAGCAAATTAGTTTCACCTCTGTTCAGTTTGCAAGAGCCTTTTCGATTGTGGTGCTGCCTCGTAAAGGACAAAGCCATTTTACCTTTGGGGACGATCACCGGTTAATGAGCACTACGTTGGCGAATTTGTCTTGCGGGAAGAGGGATTCCTTGACTCAGCTATTTTGTTGTTTAATTTATTTATATTTCTTTTATTTTCGTACTGCAGTACTTGCAGTCCTACTTGTAAAAACTTGCATTACTAGACACATTTCGTTGAAGAGTTTTCAGTCCTGTTCCACAGATCTCTTTTCAACAATTGCAAGATGAATTTTCTACTTTCAACATTCAAGATCTGAGACAATGGCTGACCACTCTCTCAATGGTGCTGGAGGAAGCAACTCCAACAATGCTCGTCAACTCCCTCCGAATGCCCAAGCCCACAAGCCGTTCAAGTTTAGTGGTGAGGACTTCAAGACATGGCAACAAAAAATGCTTTTCTACCTCACTACTCTTGGATTGGCTGCTTACTTGAAGGAAGACAAGCCCGAGCTTGCCGATGATGAGGCCGAAAACAACAAGAGAATTGCCTTCGACAATTGGTGCCATGGCGATTTCCTTTGTCAAAATTTTGTATTCAATTGTTTAGTTAATCCTCTTTATGTTGTGTACTGTAATGTAACAACAACTAAAGAACTATGTAATGTAATGCTGCTTTGCACAATTTCGAAATACACCAAATGGATGTGAAGACAACCTTCTTAAACGGAGAGATAGAAGAAGAAATCTATATGGATCAACCCGAAGAGTTTGTAGTACCTGGACAAGAGAGAAAGGTATGAAAATTACTTAGATCCTTATATGGTCTTAAACAAGCGCCCAAGCAGTGACATGTTCGATTTGACAATGTGATGTTGTCAAATGGATTCAAGTATAATGAATGCTACAAATGTGTGTACTACAAAGGCACATTTGATAGTTTTGTGATTGCCTGCCTTTATGTAGATGACATGTTGATCATGAGTAGGAATCAACAAATAATTGTTGATACTAAACGAATGTTGGAGAAGTATTTAGACATGAAAGACATGGGTGTGACTGATGTGATTCTCGGAATCAAAATCATAACGAAACCTAATGGAATTGTCCTATCACAATCTCACTGCGTTGAGAACGTGTTAAGGAAATTCAATGCTTATGATAGTGTACCAGCCAAAACACCACTAGAGCTCCATGTTCACTTTGTTAAAAACAAAGGTGACCCTGTTGATCAAGAAGAATATGCAAGGGTTATTGGTAGTCTAATGTATTTGACTAACTATACTAGACCGGATCTTGCATATGCGGTGAACAAATTCAGCAGCTACACGAGCAATCCCAGTAAAGAGCACTGGAAGGCTCTTGTGAGAGTTTTGAGATACTTGAAGTATACTCTTAACTTGGGTTTACACTATACAAGGTTTCCACTTGTACTTGAAGGGTACATTGATGCCAATTGGATCTTTGATTCAAATGACTCCCACTCCACAAGTGGATACATATTTACGATTGGTGGGGGGGGGGGGAGGGGGCAGTGTCGTGGAAATCCACAAAACAAACTTGTATAGCTAGTTCCACGATAGAATCCGAGTTTATTGCTTTAGATAAAGCGGGTGAAGAAGCAGAAAGGCTTTGACACTTCCTAGAGGATGTTCCTTGTTAGAACAAGTCTGTGCCATCAGTGATGATTCACTGTGATAGCCAAACGGCTATTGATCGAGCACAAAATAGCATGTACAATGGGAAGTTGAGACATATACGTAGTCGACATAATATTGTTAGACAATAGATCTCAAATGGTGTGATATCCATTGATTATGTAAAATCTATTGATAAGCTTGTAGATCTGCTAACCAAAGGGTTAAACCGAGATCTAATGAATAAATTGCTTGAGGGAATGGGTTTGAAATCCATAATATGAATGAGTGTAGTGGATACCCAACCTAGGTGATTGGAGATCCCAAAAACTAGGTTCAATGGGACAATTAAACTACACAAGTTCGAGTGATAACACCGAAAAGATGATGTCTACTTCAATGGCGATGCCTTGAAGATGACTTCACCTACCCTTCCCTAAGTTAGCAAGTGAGTAAGAGTTTTTATGAATCTGCATGTGGTATAGGTTAAGTCCTAAGTGACTTTTAATGACTCCTGAAAACCTCGTGATGGTTGAGCTTGGCAGGAATGCTCAGAATAGGAGGTCACCAATATAAGTGGAAGTGGGGGCCGCTTCAAACGAACACTTATGAAAACAAAGGGGGTGTCCATGGCCCGAAATAGATGAACTAGGTTTTCCTTTGTGTCAATCTTCTCAATCTGCACATCACCCCTCGATACAATTTCTCGTATGATGTGAACTTTCTCTCTATGTGTTTACTCATCTTGTGAGTCCGAGGTTTTTTCGAGTTTGCCACTCTGAGTTGGAATCCACAATGTATTTCTACTTTACACTCCTCCAAGATAAAACTCCACCACCCAATGTGAACACGAGCCTGAGGTCAATGTCTTCTCATCTTGGTCCGCCAGGAAATCCGAATCCTCACTTTAATAAACCATATAGTAATTTCTAGTTCTTTTAAAACACTTGAGGATGTGCTTTACCAGAGGTCTAATGTGCATATACCGTGTTAGACTGATATCTTGCTACCAGACTAACAACATAACAAATATTAGGCCTCGTACATAGCATTGCGTACATTTGGCTACCCACCACTGAAATGTATGATACAAGACTCATCTTATATATTTGGAACACTATCTTTTAGATAGATGGATGCTACGATAGGAAGGTAGCAATCATTTCTTGGTGAGTTGCATGCTAAACTGAGCTATTATAGTATCCACGTAGGATGTCTAGAATAAGTTTATCATCTTTATCTTGTGATACGCAAAACCTTGATCCCAAGGATGTACCCATTTTCTCCCAAATCCTTCATTTAGAATTTCTCGAACAACCATCTTTTAAAGTTTGACAAAACCTCTACATTGTTTCCAAATAGGAGAATATCATCCACATATAGTGCAAGGAACACCACGCTCCCACTAGCACATAGTAGGAACAAGCAACTCTCATTCTCCATCCCGTGAAAATACATAGGACTTAATCCTCTTGTTGAAACGTAAGTTCCATGACCAGAAAGCTTGCTTAAATCCATACAAGGGCTTCTTGAGCTTCAAAACAAGATGCTCTGTGCCCCTTAGCACATAATCCTCGAGTTTGCTGCATTTAGATGTCTTGACCATCTTCTAGGTAACTATTTAGAAAAGCAGTTTTGAGTTCCATTTGCCAAATCTTGAGGTCCATATGCGTTACTATGACAAGAAGTATCCAGATGGATTTGAGCATGGCTACCGGTGAAAGGGTTTCATCATAGTCAATACATTTTTTTACTATAACCTTTTGCCACCAGCTTGGCTTTGAAAGCCGTAATTTCTCCACCCGCTACTTTTTTTTTCTTTTGTATACCCACTTGCACCCTATGGATTGAAAGCCATCAGGTAGCACATACTTATGGAATATGTCTATAGCTGTTATGGAATGTATCCCTGAATCCATGGTGATGTGTTATTTGAACGTATCCTTGTCACTTACCGCCTCAGAGTACGTCAGTAGGTCCAAGTCATCATGTCTGCTTACCGAGCCAAGTCTGAAAAATCTCCTATGAACATATACCTATCAGGTTGAAAGATGACTCTCCCACTACGAAGAGGCTAAGGTACTACATCAATAGTCGTTGCTATATCATTTGGTTCTTCACCTTGTGCCAGCGAAAGTGCAGGTGGTACCGTACCTTCCAAAGGTACATCCACACTCACATGTGGCTTTTCCTTAGTAAGTGCATCATTGCTACGGATAGTAAAAGATACAATCTTTAATTTGTCGATGATACCCTATAAAGAACATTATTTTAACCTAATTTTTATTTTATCAGGTTCCTTGGTTAGCATGTGTACTGGACAACCCTAAACTCTATGCTTCCTCAAACTATGTTTGTACCCTAGAAAGAGTTTTCCAGGTGTTTAAGAAACCGATTGAGAAGGTACCAGGTTCAAAATGTACACAATTTTTTCTAATGCGTCTCCTCTAAATAAAAAGGGTAGGCTTGTATAACTCATCATAGATCGCACCATCTCCAAAAGAGACCTATTTTTTCTTCTTGCAACACCGTTTTGCTGGGGCGTACTCAGTGTGGTCTATTGGGATGTAATCGCACGGTCTGACAAGTATTAAGAAAACTCGTTACCAAGGTATTTGCCACCATGATCCAATTATAATTACTTGATAGTCTTACAGACCTTTTTTTTTCTAACTTCTCAAAGCATTTAGACTTGTAGCGAAGCAAGTTGACATATCCATGTCTAAAGTAGTCGTCAATGAAAGTGATGAAGTACTCATAACCTCCACGAGCCTACGTGGACATGGGTCCACACAAGTCAAAATAGATCAAATCCAATACATATCCTACTTGACCTCACTAGCCTTAAAAGTTCTAGGTGACATCTTGCCCTCGATCTAGAATTTTTATACTCAATGAGGTACAGGCTGGACCGAGTCCAAAGTACCGTCAGCCATGAGTCACTAAATCCGCTTCAAGCTGATGTGGCCAACTCTCAAGTGGCAGAGATATGTATGATCCTCATTAGAAGAAGAAAACTTTCTCTTTCTAGGATTTCATATGAATTGCATGCAATATTCACTGAAGATTATGATGATAGTTAACTATATAGAGAGAATTAATTAGCATTCCATGACAGATAACATCATTATTACCAATGATAGAAACTATCATAAATGTTGGGAAAATATTTCTGAACTCTCCTTAGGATCGCATTGTAAAAGGTTTTTTTGGATCAAACCTTAGTAGATGGTCGATCATTGCTGAATCTTAGCATAGCTTAGCAAACTCTTGTAATGTCCTGTATAGGGTAAATATTGAGTTGTAATAGAGTAGGATACTCTCAGCAAACATCAGAGAATACTAAAGAGGAAAGAAGCTAGTAATAGTAGAATGCTGAGGAGTCAGCATTTGCTAACACGTCACAGATTGCTAGGGGATTTAGCAATCCAAAGTCAAAAGTAGCAGAAGAGTATCTGCTGCACAGACAAACATCAAGCCCAGTAGCATGCTAAAAGATGTCCAGTAGTCCGTTCCAGAAAAGCTCAGCAAAACAAATCTCAACGACTGCTGCACCGTAATTCTGACCAACGCACGAAGACTAGACCTGTCAGAACTAGGTCGGAAAAGCCTGTACGGAGACAGAAAAGTTGGTAAAAAGCTACCTGCAATTAAGACAAAAGATCCGTTGTGTCTAAATGGATTGCCGACTCGAGTTTCAAATCTCCAACCATAAAAGGCAAGTCAAAGGAAGATACAAGGAGCTGCTCACTCTCTTACACAAAAAGATATTCAAAAGATTCCAAAAAGGCAAAAAGGCTCGAGAGCAGTTCTGTTGAAATGCATAACACAGAGATATCAAAAAGCCTTCAACAACTTGAGAGTCTCAGTGTACGTCTGGCACTCATCTGAGAGATTCTTGAATTGATTCAAGGATCTTCAATCATTGGGATCGCTTTCTTTATAGAAAGTATCCAGCAGTCAATTTCTTGAAAAGGAATTGATTAGGACGGGCACTGAAGCCGCAAAAGACGGATAGTTCAGAAGGACCTTTAAACTCTTCCAAAGGTGGTAAAAGCGAGTTTTACGAAGGTGCGCCCTTGACTCAGCTGGAGCCACACCTGAGAGGTTCGGAGTATTGGAAGATAGCCGTGAAGTAGCAAGACCAAACATCGGCTGCCTGCTTTACAGGAAAGGCAACTCTTTGTACACCGCATACTTTCTTAGTGAAATTCTTAGCGTTTCGGCTAAAGAGTGGACGTAGATCATTTGATCAAACCACTATAAACCTTGTGTTCTCTTGCTGATTACTGTTTTATTTCTACTGTGCGACTGAGATTTAAAACCTAGCAACGGAGCTTCTAGTGTATAACTGCAAGAAGAAACTTAAGTTAACTAGAACGCTATGTTATTCCGCTGCATTTCGTGTTTGTACTTTATCACTACCACGACGACTCTGATCTCAGGGACCAACAAGTGGTATCAGAGCAGGAGGTTGAAAAACCGACTGCTTCTGAGTCGCTTAGGACCTAGATCCTAGTTTTCCTTGCGTTTCTCGTATCTGTGTCTTACATAGCTCAAGTAAAGGCGAAGATAATCAAAATGACGAATCACACTCTTCCAAAGTACAAAAAGGATGGATTTGAAACCTGGAAGAAGAAGGCCATGATCCAGTTGCAGAGCATACATCCTGAGATGAGGGACATTCTCACGGTTGGTCCTATAGAGATTCTGAAGGTTAACACCGCACCACTTGGACCTGCTGATGGTCCACCCAGACCAGAGATGGTGAAGAAACCCTACGAAGAATGGACTCTTGAAGACAAAAAAAGAGGCCAGCTGGAATTTATCGCCATGAAATTAATCATGGATTGTCTACCTCCCGTGATGTCTGACAAAGCTCTAGACTACAACACAACAAAAGAGATGTGGGAGTACGTCTGTGATGTTTCTCAGGAGACGGAACAAATGAAGCGAAACAAGCTGCAAGTAGCTATGGACAAATACGAATCCTTCGCTATGGTTCCTGGTGAAACCATTCAGATGATGGAAAAAAGATTCATCACTATCATAGGAGAACTCAAGAATGTCGGCAAGACATATGATAAAGGGAAAATGAATAGCAAGATTAAATCCAAGCTCTACCCCAGAAGTGATTGGTTTGTCAAGATGATGATCTTGAGTGAAAAGGACCTTAGCAACATGACTACCGCTGAAATTTTCTCTCAATTAAAGGCGCATGAATTCATTATTCAGCAGTCAAAGAAGAACGAAGCTGCTATAGTACATCCTAATGCAACGAGCGCTGGAACTCAAGAAGACGTAGCATATTTTGTCAAAAAGGACGGAAACAAATGGAAATCTCCTAAGAAACCATTCTATAACCAGGAGAGATCAACACCAACAACATCGACAAAGGAGACTCCCTCAACTTCTAACTTAAATAGTGAAAATCAAAAGATAGACGAGTTGGAGGAGCAGATGAAGAAGATACAGAAAATGATTCTGGAAGCAAAGGCCGAAAAGCAAGAAAAGGAAACCTCGATGCAGCATACTGTTGAGAAAAAGATAAGGACATGTTTTGAATGCAAATCTCCTGATCACCTGAAGCATGACTGTCCAAAAGTGAGTCCTAAAGAAAGAGAACGTTTGCGGCAAAGATTTGAAAGACGAGCGGTTCGAGCTGTGACAAAGGCATTGCTGACACAGACAGAAGTCCCAGATATTCCTGACAACGAAGAGGAATATTACCCTAATGACGAGGAAGAGGAAGACTTGATGGTTTTCATGGCAAAAATTGTTGAGGATGGTGAAACATCCGCAGTTGCTGAGCAACCTTCCGAATCGGCCCTAGCAGTGGACAATCAAGAGGTAACATCTATAGCTAACATTTCATGCTCAACACACACATTTGAATCGGAGGATTCCTTCTTGGATTCCTGATGGATTTATATACTGAAAGCATTATGATTGGTATATTATGTACAAGGTCGATTGGTTAATATACTGGGAATCATAAATGTTGTATGTTCATCTCCTGTCTGAATTAACAAACATGTGTTGCAAATGCAATTATCCTCTTATCTCGTCGATAGGGAGATTATACGGTGTGTAGAAGATCACGGAAGATTGTATGGATCGTTTGACCTGGCGAGATATAAATAGTTATCACAGGTGAGACAGTTCCAGGATAAACTGTCGGTGTAGGCTGCAGCATACGCAATAATAAGCATCTTATCTTAGATGGCTTGGTATGCTGGTGTGGGGCACACATTGATAAGGACCTAAGTCAAGATCGATTCTTTTATCTAACATTAAAAGAATCTAGATCTCTATTGCTTGATGAGATCCTCAGCCTAAATGAAGGTACAAAAGTATATGCAGATTGTGTATTTCTTTGAGTTACAGTGAAAGGCTCTAGTTGAGCTTGTATATCTGTATCTTGGGTAATAGCAGTTTGTGTATGACTGTCTGGTACTGGAACTAGGTAACCACAACAGGCTGATTAAGTTCAAGCATAAGTGAAAAAGGTTTGAGTGGATTGATTCAGGTATATAAGATGTTAATTAATTAAATAGCTTGTTAGAGCTTAAATTAATTAACGAATGTCTGTAACCTTAAATGTGGGGATATACCGAGCCCATGCAACCCGTACCTCAAAACGTGGTAGCAAATAGGTAGGACAGTATTGATTCTCTGGTGGAATGAATCAATATTAATTAATTAATTATATTCTGGGTTGAATATGGGAATTAATTAATTGATAGGCCTTATTTGCTATTTGCATTTTGGTCCCTGGTCTTGCCCATGAAACTCAAGCCCAATAGGAGTCCAGTAATTTCCTATAAGTAGGCCTCAGTTCCTCAGATCTCAACACACCACAAGATCATAAGTTGCACACAGCAAACCAGGTTTTGGGAGCTGTGGTGATCAACTAAGATCTGAGAACGAGGAGGAAATTCTGCTTCTCAACTGGGCAAGGGATCTGATAGAGAATCTTCACCAGATTTTCAGATCGAGTCGGGATACAGATCAGAAGATCAAATCAGGAGGATTTTTCTTCTTCTCTCTCTCCTTGTTTTTCGAAAATAATTATTTTATTTTCATAGATTTATTTCCTCAATCTGTTAGGAAATCAAATCTTTGTGCGTGGGAAAGATCAAAGGGCATCTCCGCGCACGCGTTCTTCAGAGTTCATCGATCCAGGTATTCCGCATAAATCTTCTTATGCATAATAATATAGGAGCATGCTAGGATTGTTCATAGGCATAGCAATTTATTTTTGATATTCCAATTAACGATCCTTGGCAAAC
>JAPKLW010003416.1:11069-42334 GCA_026898455.1 Plectranthus barbatus
AAATAATAGATATATATTGGTATGAAAAGTTATTGGATGACTTGTTTCCTTTAATATATATATTAGTATTACACTCGTGCGTTGCACAAAAATATTATATTTTAAGTATTATTAAAAGGAATATAAGTGCATTCGCAAAATAATATGCATCTCTAAATAAGTATAAACATATTATATATAATAGTTATGTACACAAAAGTGCTCATTAATTAAAAAGAAACTTACATTATAAATTTCTAAAAACTTCCTTGAACGCTATATTTTGAGTTGATGTTTCTCCTATGTCATTGGATTTACAAATAAAAAATTTTCATATATTTTTTTATTGTACATAGTAATATAAATGCTTAGATCTAATTATCTTAAACTTATTTTGTATATTGACAATTATCTAAAGTATTTGATAAATAATTCCATCAAAATTTGAAAAATTGATGGTTATGGATCGATGCATGCTTGTGCAGTTGAATGTATTCGGGTTAAAGTTAAAAGTAATTCAAAGAAATTAAAAGGTGGACATTAAATGAATACCTTAAAATGGTGACTAAGCCATGTGCCACTCTATTTTCCCACTCTCCGTTGTCGGCAGCCTCCACACCTAGGGTAGAGCAACGATCGATTCATTTTGAAAACCAAATCGAACAACTTAAATAGCTAAACCGAACTTTTTTAAAATTTAGATCAAATGAACTGCTAATATCGTACAAACCGAACTAAAATCGAACCACACCGAATAGGAGGTTTCAGTTCGATTTGACGGTTTAACCAAACAAAACCAAACCAAACCGGTGGTTTTGATTTCGGTTTCAATTTTAACTGAAATTTCCAGCACATTTTTATATAATATTTGAATTAAAACATTTATTTTAATGTATTAAGTATTTTAATTTAGGTTTAATAGAGATTTGAAATATAAAAAATTATAATTTAATTTTATATGTTTTATTGTTTGTGTATTTCAACACTTGGTGTATAAATAATCATATGAAAAATAAAATGAAAAATCTCAAAAGTGATTATATGTTAGTATCAAATGATGAGAGTATTATTACTTAAAATATTCCAAGTGTTTATATATGGGCAATATTAAAGCTAAAAATGTGTTAGAAGTGTCTATCAATGATATTGTATTTTATATATTAATAAAGTAGAATTAATAACCATAATATAACAAACTGCGCAGAAAAATATATGCCTTTAGTAAAAACATTAAATTATACTAATGTAAAAAATATTATGATTTAACCCTATTGTTTAATTGTAATGATATTTCAATCATTTAACTGTATTATTATTATCTTTATTTCTTTGGTTTTATTATTTCCTTGATTGTGAGTAATCATGATTTTATATTTTAATATCCTCATATAAAATAATATTGTAATATTTAATTATTAATGATTGATGATTTGCATTTAAATTGGTTGGATTGGTTCCACTACAATTATAGTGGATGGTTGGATTTTTAATATTAATGATTTTTTTAATTGTCTGATTAGCTATAAAATTAGTGGGAGTATAACTACAGTGAGAAATATGACGGTTAAGACTTTTGAGTTTTTATTATTGACAAATTTGTAATTATTTATGAAGATTGATTGAAGTACAAAAGTAGTGGGAGAGTGAGAAATATTAACCGTTTATGGCTGCTTTCTAGTGACGGTTTTTTATTAATGTTTTATTTTTTTTTTGGAATATTTGATGTTACGATTATTTAATTAGAAATATTGGTTTGACTACAATTAAAAATAGTAAAAATGGTCATAACCGTTTATAATTAGTCTAGCGGAAAAAATCTTAATGCCTTCTTTGCTTTAGTATTAGTATAGATATATAGATATCTTTATATATAACGAAGGGAAGGTCTTGGATTAGGCAGACCTAAATGATTTAGGCGGGTTTTATCCATTAATCCAAGCCCAAACCCATATAATATACCCTAATTGGGATTAATAAACCCTATTTGGGATGGATCAACCCATTTGGATAAGATAAAACCCGCCTAAACAAAACTAAATATATTTTAAACAATTGCAAAGATTATACATAGATGTATAATTTTTTTAATTAAAACTAGTTTCACTATTAGGAAATGTAGTTCAATCTCCAAAGGTTATTTATTTAATTATTATTATTATTATTATTTTAAAAAAGGGGCTCAGGGGGAGTTGACTTGTTTATTTAATAAGTAATATTCGAACATGATCGTGGTGGGATTATATAACTAACGTGACTGCAAAAACAAGAGTGAAGAAAAAAAACATTAAGAAATTTGGTTTTAGTCATTTTATATATCGCTTTTGCTCAGTGTTGACATTAATTCAAGATATAAATAGAGTGGAGCAAAATTAATAAGATTGAACAAGTCTAATGAATCCTTCAGGCATGCTGCATGCTGTTGCAACTTCCCATTTATTTTTTCTCATTTTATTTCTTTATATATATTCTCCAATTCTTGATAACTTATTAGACTATGTAAATTAATTGTTGTTTATATACCTCAGGCTACATTTAAATTGACTAGGCAACATAACCAATAAAAATGAAATATTCTATAGATCAGCACAATGTATGAATCCGCAAATAATAATAAGTTGCAATTTGATGTTTATTGGGTTTGGATTTTTATTGTATCGGAATACTAAGTATATGAAAATCTCATTGTTTCGTTTATATGTTGGTCCCAAAATCAGAGTATGAATATATGCAGCGGAAGTTTTAATCAATGTTGCACTTTGTTAGGTATTGATGTAGAGATTCTACCTTAATTTGATATTTTGATGTGTCAAAACTATATATACCAAAGTCTAGGCCTTAGAGTTATTACCTCATGTAATCCTTATAGGGGATGTTCGAGTTGTAATAGTCTATGAAGAAGGAAGTCAGCAAAACTGTGGAACAGTTTTGAAGAAGACAATCAGACGAGATAACTGTCGCATCTAGAAGACGAAGACGAGCAAAGCAAGGTCGCAAAAACTGTGGATACAGTCTTCACATAGAAACTGTTGAGAGGTACTCGCAGTTTCAGATCAAGACAGTTTCGCGTCAAGGAGTGCGTGTAAGACAAGATGTCGAACGAGTCGCAGGAGAAGTTCAAATAAGTCAATGATAGACATATACTTAGCTGCGACTGGCGTACAACGTTGTTCGACGTCTGACATAATAAGTACAAACTGCTCAGAAAAATAGTACGTTGTAGCAGAAAAAACTGAGAGACAAGCAACTTTTCAGAAGAGCATCGATTATGATTGGACATCATTTCCAATGTCTCTACTGGCTATTTTCTGGTGTCTCGCCTATAAATAGTAGGATCAACAGAGACTTTAAAACCTTTGCCTCTCTGCTCATTTGAATACTCTAGCAGATTTGAATCTTCGACATATTTATTGTCTCTCAACTGAAACTGAAGCTCAAGCCTTAAGCGCATCAAGCGAGAATACATTAATATCGTGGTTCATTTATTGAACACGAAGCATTCATTGCTAACAGAATTTCTGGAGATTCACCGTGTGACTTTGAGTACACGAGGATTAAGTCAGCTGACTTAATCTACTATCTTGGTGTTCTTACTTTCTGAAGTAAGAACATAGCAGCCCGATCTTGCAAAGGAAGAACAGGTTATCACGGGCAACTGCCGACCAACCGACGTTCTGGGAAGAACACAACCATCCAACTTACTGAAGAAGGAAAATGGAGGTTTGTCCTCAGTCCAACTTCGAGCCGGTCCACAGAAATGGACGTAGGACTTGAGGCTCCGAACCACTATAATATCCTGTGTCGTTTACAGTTTTATTTACCTTACGCACCTTACAGTTTTCAACTATATCTTGAAACCTTCAACACTTACAGTGCAAATGTTGAAGCGTATAAACTGTTAACTGTTCATCCTGTAAAACTATTAACCTAATCTGTTGGCTAAATTAACTGAGTTTTAAAACTGATAAGCAAAACTGTCACACTTAGAATTTGAACTGCTCATACTTAGAGTGTATTTAACTTCTTAATTACTTCCGCTGCATATTACACGTACTCTGATCTGGACCAACACACTTGTTCTAAAAACTGACTTTCAGATACTCAGTTTTCAGTTTTGGAGAAACTCAGTTTTAAGCTCAAAATAAGTTTAAGTTTTGAATTCAATTATACGCTTCAATACTTAGCCAAGTATTGGAGGTTCAAATAAATACGCAAACTTAAAGAAAGCTGTAAATAACACAAGATATTATAGTGGTTCAAAATCAAAGTCCTACGTCCACTCTTCCGAATTTAATCGAGAATCCATTAAGTAATAAATTACAAGCCTTCTCACGATCTATGATTAGTCTATCGGAAACCTCCGTCCTTCGGTCTGCTAACGTCACTCGCCCAGAAACTCTTTGTAGTCTGCTTTTTCTTCAGTTTGAAGTGAGGACGCACCCCACAACCTTCAATCTGGATGATTGGATGTGTACTGTTCTTCCCAGAACTGAGGTTGTTGGTAATTGCCCATGATAATCAGAATTCCAGAGTAGGAAATTGACTGTTGTGATTATTACTTGAAAATCAATATCACCAAGTATGGTAGCTAAAACTCAGACAACTTCAGCCTTGTGCACTTAGACAGATGCACGGAAAGGAATAACTTTAGTCGGAAAACTTAAGCCTCGTGTTCAGATAACATGAGTAAGCATATGGATTTAGAGAGCTTTTAGACTTTCAGTTTGACAGAGCTTTTGCTGAGTTTTGCGTGAGATTCATGTGGTTGGTTCTGTCGAAGTGTCGAGCTATTTATAGTCTGGTTGGACGATAATTTATAATTTTTCCGTTAGACTCATTGATTCGTCCGTTAGAGACAAAGATTGGGTCGTCCAATCATAGCCCATTCTTCAGGCCTGCTCTGCTCTGCCGTCTGCTTTTCACTTTTGATAGTGTACTTTCTATCTGCGCTTGTCAGATTAAGTTTCAGTCCGAGGAATCCAAGTTCAAGTTTCCTCGTATCATGATTTTTTTATTGACACTTTAAGAGATCTTGAGTCTGACTTCGGATTCCTTGTTCCTTGTTTTTCATATGCTCTTGAATTCTGAAGCTGAAAACTTACATTCTCCAAAATCAGTTTTAAATTTTCTCTTATCTTCACAACATCTCAGTTTTCAGAAACTGACTTCTCTGGATAATCTAAGTTTGAAGCATGAATCATTGTCCTCATTACTTCAAGTTTCATGAAATATTTGCATTAAGATGTGAATTTGATTATTGTCTTCTCGAGCTTAGGCATCTGTGACTTCCATTATCAGAAATTAATTTTCTGACCACTCGATCTTCAGCTTTGGTTTCTAGTCTATTACAACTCAATAAATCCTATACAATAATTACATTCAGAAACACATTACAAACTTAAAGTTAAAGTAAGTTTTGACACACCAAAATATCAAATAAGAGATAAACTAAACTCAGTTTCTAACAGTTTACAAATTACTAAAAAAATATTTTATTTTATATTTTCACTTATTTAATTGTTATCAAACTAAAACTTTATTACCAATATTAATGTAATTTAATTTCATTTAAGTGTTGTTAGCATATTAATTTCTTTTCGTGTAAATTATATTGAATTATTATTGATTTTTTATTATTTTCCTTTGTGTTGGGTCTTTATTGGACATTTTATTGTGTTTAATAAATTGAATTCTTATCATAATGTGTTTGTGTCATTTCATGCGTGTTAGAACTGGATTTGGAAGATTAAACTTGGGTAATTCTATTCGTAGCCACAAAATTTCTCTTTGTAGCCCCCATAAATTTATTTAAAATTAAATTAATAAATTAAGACTATTTTACCCTTTATCCCTTCGTTTTAAACTCTAAAATCAATCTCCCTTCAACCGGCTCGATACTATGCAGCCAAATATTTATGAGAAAATATTAGTTTTTGATTACTGGATAAAATCGATTGGGAATTCTTATTAGTGTTTTTAATTCAATCTATGAGGAAGTCAAAATAATTCATGTTAATATTGAATTCTTCATCACAATGTTTAAGTTTGGGAAGAAGATTCTTAACTTTTGTTTATGGAGAAATCACCTGTAGTGAAAACTTCCATGGCCGAAAATTCTTCTTTCAAAGAATAACAAAACTCGCCACTAAATTTTTTCTAAAGAAGATTACAATTTGTATAGATAAATAATAAAAGATTATCAGTATTGATTACGATAAAAAAAATTAAAATAATTGAAGAATCCAAATATCTAATACCAGAGAAGTTGTATTGGATTGACGGAATATTAATGGAGGAAAGAAATCTTCTAAATTTATGTTACGAAGCCGGTTGAAGGTGGGTTTTGATTTATTTTAGGGTTAAGTAAAGAAACAAATTGTTTTGCTAAAAAAAAAAAACAACAAATTGTTAGATTTTCTAATTTTAATTTATGAATTTGTGGGGTTATAAACAGAAATTTAAAGGTTATGAATAAAATTACTATTATTTTAATTAAAATTTTGAATTGGGGGCTATAAGGATAAAATTATAATATTATGTTATAATTTAAAATTTTATTTTTAAGGTGGCTATGTTTAGCAAAACAGTGGTTGCATTTAGAATCACTCTTAAACTTTCTCTTAACAAATTGAATTTTAATGAATGGAATCGTTAAGACCTTGATATGATAAAGATCTCTCCGTTCGGAATGTAGTGATGAATGTATATTATTTGTAATCAAGAGATCATGAATTTGAATTTTCAAACACATAGGTATATAAGTTTAAATTTAATGTATAACTATTTAAATTTGGACAATTTAGGGCTTTCGTTTTCAGCCGGCACACCATAATTTCATGGGCAATCTTGAAGAAATTGGGCTAGAAAATGAAAATATTAGCCCAATGCAACACAAGCCATTTTTTATATTGCACCTTTATTTCTGCATCCATTTATGATTTATCCACTAAAGAGAGTGATAAAAAAATATGAGTTCAAAACTTCTCTGGTTGTAGGAGGGGATGCATATCGTAATTTCTAATCGACATTTATTATTACAATGTGGCTAATATTATAAATTCATACTTTCCTCCTTCTGCCTCATTAGTCTTATTTTTTATTTTTATATATCCCGCGGAATTAGTCTTATTTCTTAAAATGAAAAAAAAAATTCATCACACCAATAAAATATTAATTCAATTACACTCACAAATATTAATAATTGTGCCAAAAACAAATGAAACTAATGACTCGGGGACTGAGGGAGTATTTCAAAAAATATTTATACAAAAAAAAAAAAAAAATTAAAAATGTGGAGGGGTTTGGTGTCCCCAAACCCTAGAGTGGCGCTGCTCTCGTTTTTCCTAAAATTATAACGCAAGATTTCATTATAATTTTTTCAGATTTTTATATACGATCGACACAAGAATATTGTGTTTAGAAGACAATCAATCACTTTAAATTTGAATTAGATCGATTGAGAGTTTGATGGTGAATATTGTTGTCCAATGAATTTATTTGAAATTGAATTTTTAAGTTATAATCAAATAGTGAATGAAAACGATTCATCGAAATAATAAGTCACCAATGGTATCGACATATTCAAAATCTCATCAATACTCAAATATGCTTTGTTAGGTATCAAACAGTCTCATCATTTTCTTTAACTCGGCTTAAAATGTTGCTGTGGACAGTTCAGTTTTGGTTGACTCAAAACAGTTTTCTACTTTTCATATATTTCTTATCCACAATTAAGGAAAATAATCATCCCTTTTTTTGGCTCCCACCACCACTCCCAAAACATATTTCTAAGTTTCTTTTAAAAAAAATCATATTACTATTACAAAGTCTATCATCATATATAATTGGGGGAAGGTCTTGGGTTAGGCAAGCCTAAATGATTTAGGCGGGTTTTATCCATTAACCCAAGCTTTAGACGGATTTTATCCATTAACCCAAGCCCAAATCCATATAATATACCCTATTTGGGATGGGTGAACCCATTTGGGTAGAATAAAACCCGCCTAAACCGTTTAGGCCTGCCTAACGCAAGTTTTTGCCATAATTGGGTTGACTTTCATACCATATGGTATTTTAATTACATTCATAAATTATTTTGTGTAGATAGAATATTTCACAATTATAAGATGAGTAATGCACTCTAATTCATATGGAACTCTTCTAACACACTTCTCACCCGCAACATAAGAGTATTAAATCATAAATCATTAATTACAACTTACAAATTACAAACTATAATTTTGACTCTAATACTATATTATACATTTTTCAATTCTTGATGTAATCAATGAATGTTTATTTCCAACTTATTTTCATGGATAATTTATTATATAGAATAGTTTAGTAACCAATTGCCACAAATCAATATCTTCCGTGTAAAAATTCATCACTGTAGAAGCAATAGAATTTATATGTTTGATTTGACGTTTGCATGGAAAAATATTATCATGGAAAATAAATATTAAAATAAGAATTAATTACCAAGGTTCTATACATTAATTCACCCTAAATTAATTTTCATGAAAAGATTAATATAACATTAGCATTTCCATAATAAAATTAATTCTGGAGATATTTTTGACAAAGGCTGAGTTAAGACTAGGGGTGTAATTGAACCGAGTCTAGCCGAGTAGTGTCGTGCTCAAGTTTGACTCGTTTAGTATCGAGTCGAGCTTCAAACTTTTTTATCGAATACTTTAAAGTTCACGAATTTTATCGAGCCTAAATTAAATGAACTTTCTAAATTTATAATATATTTAAAATATTTAATATTATTTTGAAAGAAAAAGTTATTTATTCGAAAATTAATATTATATCCATGCCCAAATTAAAGTTTTCGTCATTATTTGAAAGATATATCATTATTGTTACTCTCAAATCATAAAAATATTAATAATTTAATATTTCTTACTTATTTTAGCTAACGAGCTTGCTCATGAGTCGAATACTATGATGCTCAAGTTTGGTTCATTTAATAAATGAGTTTCCCTAAATGTGTTCGAAAGAGCTTTTATCGAGTCGAAATTCAAGTAGCTCATGAACAGTTTGATTCATTTACAGCCCTAGTTAAAGACGAGCCATATTTGATTGTTGCGTTTGGGAGGATTCGAATTTTGACCTTGGGTAATGTCATTAGGGTAAAATACATTTGGCAATAAAAAATTCACTCGTGACACAATTGGTGAAAATATTTTGTGGTTATAAAGTAATCTTAAATTCAAAATATTTTATTTTTAAAAAAAATCAATTGCTGTATGTGTACTTGATCACACCGTACATAAGCCCAACTCATAATAATTACATAGTCAATCTATATAATTAATTGACTCGTGTATGCTGGAGCATTGTTGTAGCATGCAGTCGCAACAAGGTAGCTGGATTTTAATTACAGTTTAAATTTGTTAGTTGCAGTTATTATGTTATTTCGTATAGTTGATATAAGCAATAGAAGTATGGTAGAACGGGGAGTGTGAGAAAAATCAGAGAGAAAACTTGTGAAAAACCAAAGAGCTTTTTTTGCGAGAGAAAGCGTTGGACTTAACATCAACAAATCAATAAACATCATATTTTATTTTCCGTGGATGTAGGGTATTAAATCGGAACCACGTAAATCCTTGCGGTCTATTTTGTGTGAATTGCTTATGTGAATTCACGATTGTTTACTCAACAATAAATGAGATATGAGGAAAAATAATATTAACTAGATTATCCAAAATTTAAATATGTTGGGGAATATTGTACCCTTTTAGATCTTACTGTTATTTGTATTGGTTTTGGTGCATCAAAGCTAGATTATCTAGTCTCTAGCAACTTAGAAATATGTTGAAATTGTAAAAGTCATGTATATGATGATTATGATCGAGTTGTAATAGACTTAGAAGAAGATCGCTGAAGTTTGCTGAAGGAGTTAGCAAAATACGAGAAGATTGCTAGAAGACTCAAGCAAAGTGCGAAAAGATTGCTGAAGGATTCAACAAAATACGCAAAGATAAAGATGCGAGCAAACATCGGAAGAATGCTGAGGACATTCAGCAAGTAATCAAGTTGCTGAAGAATTATAGCAAACAGGTTGCTGGATCTCAGCAAGGTTGCTGAAATCTCAGCAGACACATAGCGAACTAAGCAGAGAGTTTTGATAGCATCTAGCAATCATCTGAAGCCATTGAGTCAGACGATCTTCAATTTCAAGAGTTTAAGGAATTTCTTGAATCGAAAAGCTGATTTATCAAAAGACAAAAGGGGATTTCCAGATTTAACTAAAAGACCTGTTCCGACAAGTCGGCTAAATAAGGAAAGAGCCAATCAAACGACAAAGAGACTTGAAACGTCTCTGTGCTTTTCAGAAAATGGAGAAGAAGGATTGGCGGTTCGACAACATGTGTCTAACGGACAAAAGATTCAAACATTTATGTTTATGTTTGAATCTATGTCTATAAATAGAAGGATTCGCATAGAAGTAAAAATTTCAACAATCACGCAAAAATACGCATACACTCTGTCGAATTCATTATCGATCAAGAACCGATGGAGGCTTTGCAGAAGCTACCCGTATTCATCACGAGACCCTAGAAGCTCGCTTCTAGGGTTATTTTGGAGTTCTTTCTGTCTAAGAAATAACTTAGCAGTCATCTTGATTGCAAGATCGACTATTGCGGGCAACTGCCGCAGAGTGGAGAAGTTCAAGGAAGAACTCTAAAAATCCTAATCCAGCATTCTAGGAGGCTGCGAGGTGCGTCCTCACTCCAAGAAGTGATGAGAAGATTGATATCAAAGGTGCTTGAAGGTGCACTGTGACCAAACGGAGGAGCTGCTTACAGTTAGAGATCAAGTCCGACATGTTGTATTGAATCTTAGTGAATTCCAGTCAGCAGACTGTAGAGTGGACGTAGAACATTTGTTCGAACCACTATAACCTTTGTGTTATTTACTGTTTCATTGATTTACTTACTTGTTAATTTGAAACCCAACACCTCAAGTGTTGGTGTATAGTCTGAAATAATCTAAGTACTTTACGAGCTTAAAGACATATTGTATAAGTACTTGCTGAGTCGAGACCTCAGCAAGTTAAAAGCAAGATAATTAATATTTCACTGCATTAATCATTACTCATATCGGGACCATCAAAATATATGTTAATTTGCATTTGTTTTCAGCAATTTGGCCAAATCAAAAGGTTATAGCAATTACAAGCTTATAATTGCCAACTATATCCAGGAATTGACCAGATTTAGACAATTATAATATAGTCATATCATATCAAAACTGTCAATGATTCAATCTTTCACATAAAAAAGACTGTCCATTTTATTGTTGTTTATGTCGAGCACATTATATATATATATATATATATATATATATATATATATATCACTAAAAAAAAAAAGCGATTTGCGACCAAAAAAGTGGTCGCAAATGTGTTGAATTCTGGTCGCTAAATTAGTTTAGCAACCAATTTGTGACCAAAATATGTGGTCGCAAATTAGCTTGTCGCAAAATATTTGCAACCACAAATGTTATTGGTCGCAAAATTTGGAGACGACCTTTGCGACCACTTTTCGTTGTAGAATTTTGTGACTAGCTTTTGTCGCAGATGTAGTCGCAAAATTTGGAGACGAGATTTTAGTCGCAAATTCGTCGCTATTTGAGGTGAGTTTTTTGCTACTGTATTTGGTCGCTAACTGGTCGCTAACTGAAGTTTTTGTTTTGCAACCATATTTGGTCGCTAAAGTGGTCGCTAATTATTATTCTTCTTCTTTTTTTTTTTCATTTTTCACCTGTTTTATTTATAAAAAAATAATAACAATATTAATTCCCTGACAAAGATTAAATCATAATCTAAAATTCATTTCAAATCAAAAAAGTCAAATTACAATCCATAATAAACATGCTATCATTCGCTCATGTCAATTTTTCACAAGTCCGGCTGATCTGAAGGAACTCTGTGGAACAAGGCCTTTTCAGAAACTCCCACCATTCCCAACTTGTTCGTGCTTCTTGAAATTTTTTGACCCTCAAACAGAGATTCCACTGGCCCTGAAATTTTATCAAAAATAGCATAAGTTTATGTTACACAAAGATCAACATTAGTTGGGATCATGGGAAAAACTAGATAGTTTTAGTCAGAAAAGAACAGTGGATATGAAAGATACACTTTGACATGGGTGGCTAAGATTTTTTCAAGTACCAGGTGGAGATATAGTCTTGTCCAGTGCAGATGGAATTGTCATCTCAATTATGGGCCGTCTAGAAGGTATCCCATTTACAGAATCCAGACAAGCTGATTCAATCTCCTCCATTCTGATTCAGAGAAAAGAATATTGCAACAATCAAAGAATGTGTTGAATGCAACCATGTAAGTGTTGAAATAGGGAGAATGAGAACCACCTCTCGGCACCAATGTGTATGGTGCCCATATGATGTGGGCCAACATCATGACTACTCGATTTGCAGCAATGGAACTGTGGCAGTTTATCAACTGCCAAATTGATTTTGGTTGTCGCCTGTCAAGAAAATTTAGAAAGATGCATGGAGATAAGAAAATGAGATCCTTGTGAAATAATCTATCAGTTATTTGACTAGCAGGCTTACAGAGCTATAATCAGAGTTCTTGATGGCACCAAGAAAATCTTGAGGAAGTACATTTGGTGGCACAAAATCCTGTGTTAGTGAAAAAATCCTTATTTTTATTCCATGATCATAACTTAACTATGCTTGTATGGGAAATTTCTAGTTCAAAATGGAACAAAAAAACCTTACCATGAATGTCTTTGTAACACCCCCAACTCTCCTTCCCAAAACTTTGGGGCGCGTTACAGGTGGGATGGATATTTTAACAACGGAAGACTTGTTTATCAATAATATATAAGGTTCAAATGAACAT
Source organism: Plectranthus barbatus (assembly GCA_026898455.1). Lineage (NCBI taxonomy): Eukaryota > Viridiplantae > Streptophyta > Magnoliopsida > Lamiales > Lamiaceae > Plectranthus > Plectranthus barbatus. The sequence goes on from JAPKLW010003416.1 coordinate 23,926, forward strand.
AAAACAACCAAAAGCCCAAATAATCAATCACAATTAATGGAGTTATCACGAGGGACTGACTCCCGTGCAACACAAAATCAATTATAGAAATGGGTTCTCAACAGATTACAAATACAGGGAAGGAACGAATATCAGAGGTTCAAACAACGGAGATTTACGCAGCGGAGATATGCATATGAAGATGCATATCTCAGGATCAACTCTCATTCTATAACTTCTTCGTCATTACACCTCCGCATTCCCATCCTCGCAGCAAACCTGTGCATTTTAGAAATAATACCAGGGGCTGAGTACATGTGTACCCTATGGAGACAATGCCCGAAAACATAATTTATACATATGAAAGTTATGCCACTCACAGATAATCCACGGGGTTTTATGAAAATGTTTACCGTATTTATCCAAAACATTTTCATCACACTGCATGCATGCAGATTCACTCAACATGCATCATATCTGTTTACCATAGTGTGACTGGAAGCTGGCCCACTTTCAAATCACGATGATCAGCTGGGAATGGGTGAACCACTCTAACCACTGTCATCAATTTGTGCACAATATCTCAGAACGCACATCATTGAGACAAAGATCGATTTTAAAGGCAACACATGCCTCTCCTTATTTCCCCAAAGGTATCAGCTCTCCTGCTGAGTGACCACAATATATATCATAATAGTTCGCGAATCATGAGGGATCTTAATATCCCTAAAATTAATGAGACTTGGCTCAGGTATTTCATGTATACCTGGTTCTGTTCTCATTAAACAAATCTCTCTGGTGACTGTAATCAACCAGAGGTACAGATATGATAACACAAAGCATTTTTGGCATAGACAATCAATTTCAAAACAAAACATTTTCATGCTTTTAGAAAACTGAGCTCACAGCTCGAAAGATATTTAATCTTTACAGAAAATAGTCCCCACCTTTAAATCTTACAGATGTTTAGCATGTAGATGTAGAAGCTTTGATCTGATCAACTTGTATGTCCTTCAATTATCAATACAAAAGAAATAACCAATTAGGTGGATCAACTAGAGTTTGAACAATCAGCGCTTTAGCTAATGTTATGCGACATTCAGGTTCTACGACTGACTGACTAGACTGACAATACCCAACAACCTAACATGCATCTTCATACATCGAAGCATGCATGTAACTCAATCAAACACCATTATACATGTTAATCAATCCACGGTTAACAAATTAACTCATTCAAAGCACGTTTATATATTAAACGGCTAAACTCATAATCAACAATGTATAAATCAATTCGAAATGATTTATTGCTCCATTTTGAATCCAACTTGATCACGTAATTCACAATATTTAAAAACGTTTGAAATATCGTTAAATCTAATTGATATAATCAATCAGATAATTGAATAAAGTCCATAAAAATTGAATGAGTTAATAACAAAACATAATACTTAAATAATTAAATAAATAAATAAGTTTTCACAAAATAATAATAATAATATAATAATAATATAACGATAATAATAATATTAATATATTGATAATAATAATATAATAATGATAACAAATATATATATATATATATATAACGAAGAGAGAGAAAGCATTAATAACTTTTTTTTTCTTTTTTTTTTACGTACATAAGCATAAATATATACATATATGCAGAAAACGAAAGAGAAGAAGAAGCAGGCTAGCGCATCTCGCCGGACGCTAGCGCCGGCCGCTGTGATGATCGCCGGTCACGTCGATTGACGTGAGTGTGTCGACCGACACACCTGCCATCGATCGAAACAGACGACAGAGAAGAGCAGCAGCATTCCGCTGCAACTCGCGCGGCAGCTCCGCCTTCCCCGGCCGAGCTCCGGCCAAACCAGGCCCCGAAACCCACCCCGATGCATTCCTATACTTGCTAGGACCTCAAAGACGTGAACCAAATGCTCTGAAATCGTAAATATTCGCCAGAAAATGGAGGTGAAGCTTACCGGCGGAAATGGTGGTTCAAACTCCGGCGACGACGTTCCGGTGGCGGGGATGGTCGGACCTCTATACCAAAATGTTCCCTACGACACAAGGATCACAAATATGTAAACTATAACCCAATCCAACATCGTCTCGTATGATTTCTAAACCGATATCGAGTAATTATCGAAATCCGACGGGTTACCTACTCAAGCTTGTATCTCTCTCAATACAAAACAATACGGATCGTGCTTTAGCTCCTTGTACTCTCTGAATGACAAGCTACACGGTAGTGGTGATGGCTTTGCCGGCGGTGGACTGCAGTGGCCGGAAAAAGTTGAAGAAGATGGTGCTGCGATGGAAGTGGTACGGCGATGGTGGGGTGCGTGTGTGTTACCAGAAATGGGAAATAATAAATTCCTCACTCAATTCTTTTGTTTAATATCACACACCAAAACTCCACCGCCTAAACAATTATGCACCACCCCAAAATGTGCAATAACCAATTGACCACGTCCATGATACGTGGAAGTTTCTTCCTCGCGAAGAATTTCTTCCCACCACCTCAATTCGTGTATAATTTCCTTCGTTAATTCAACTTATCGGATTATCAATTTGAATTACATTTTTCATAATTAAAAATGAAATTATACGAAAATGCTTCATTTACTTAACCCGTCTCGTTCATATTATTTTCTAAATTTTTGGAGATATAAATATCGTCCAATTTCTCAAAATTCAATAATTAATTAAACACCAAACGGATCTCAAAAAATTATTTCGATCATTTCGTAACCTTCCATATTTTAATTCCAAGCATTCCCTAGCTCGGTTTAAGAAATGGATCTCCCGAGTGCAAGTTGTGAATTTAAATTCGCTATTATTATCCTTAAATAATAATTTGCTGCACTCGCTTTTCTTTTAGAAAATGTGACTACACGATCACTTAGGTTTTCTCGAAACGAACTCATTGGTATATTGTATGTTAGAAACAGACACTCCTCTCACATTGGGTGTCATTTCTTGTCTCTAAAATCAATATAATATAAATAATAAAATATAATCCTTTTATTTATTTGATTAATTAAGCATTAATTAGCTTAATTAAATCCGGGATATTACATTCACCCCACCTTACAAAAATTTCGTCCCGAAATTTGCTAAGGTGTCTCAATTAACTCGGGTATTTATCCATCGTCTCATCTTGTAGTTTCCTCGTCGCTCTTTCCCGTCCGTGGTGATTCCACAGGACTTTATCAAGTGAAATAGACTTATTCCTCACACCGAATCTTCTGATACCCAAACTACTTCAGATCTTTCCTTTTAATTTAAATCTGAGTTCGATGTGATCTCTTTTCTTGACAAATCTTGTCTTTATGATCATACGCATATTTTCTCAACTTCGACACGTGGAACACGTTACGCATATTTCCCATACTTGGCGGTAAAGCCAAACGATAAGCCACTAGGCCTATTCGTTCAAAAATCTCAAAGGGCCCTACTAAACGTGGTCGTAGTTTACCCCTGACTCCAAATCTTTTGATCCCTTTCGAAGGCGAGACCTTCAAGAATACTTTGTCTCCCACTTCAAATTGTAGCTTGACTCTTCTCGAATCAGCATAAGATTTCTACCTGCTTTGGGCTTTCTTGATTCTTTCTCGTATTTGATGGACAACCTTAATCATCTTGTCAATAGCTTCGAGCCCAAGTACTCTTTGTTCTCCCACTTCATCCCAGTAAAGTGGTGATTGACATTTCCTTCCATACAAGGCTTCATATGGAGCCATGCCAATTGTCGCTTGATAACTGTTATTATAAGCGAACTCAATCAGCGGCAAAATTGGCTCCCAAATTTCCTCCTCGATCCAAGACAACGGTTCAAAACATATTTTCAAGAGTTTGAATGGTCCTCTCAGACTGACCATCTGTCTGTGGGTGAAACATCGTACTGAAATTCAGACGTGTCCCCAAATCTTATTTTAAACTCATCCAAAATCGGGATGTAAACTTGGAATCTCTGTCAGACGTGATTGTCACTGGCACTCCATGCAGTCTGACTATTTATCTGACATAAAGTTGTGCCAACTTATCCGATCCATAGGTGGTTCGAATCGGTAAGAAATTAACATTCTTCGTTAAACGATCTACGATAACCCATATCGATGTATTTCCTTTCTGAGATCTTGGCAACCCTGTGACGAAATCCATAGCGATATGTTCCCATTTCCATTCTGGAATGTCTAACGGTTGCAGATTTTCGTACGGTCGTTGATGTAAAGCCTTAACTTGCTGACATGCTAAGCATTTTTCCACATATAAGGATACATCCTTCTTCATACCGTCCCACCAGTATGTGGTCTTCAAATCCTGATACATCTTCGTGCTTCCAGGGTGGGTAGTAAAGGCTTGTCATGAGCTTCGCTCATAATCTCGTTCCTCAATTCTTCACTGTTTGGTACATAGATTCTATCTCTGTACATCAGTGCTTTATCTGGCGCCTCCATGTAATCTCCTGCCTCTTTCATTCTGATCTTCTGGTGTAACTTCTCAAGTTCGTCATCCTTCCTCTATGCCTCAATAATTCTTTGCCTCAGATCTGGCATTACACATAAGGTAGCTACGTCATATTTTCTCCTTTCTGAAGGAGAAATAACTTCAAGACGGAGTCTTTCGAAATCCCTGATCAACTAATTCTCTCTAGTGAGCAAACATCCCAATTGTGCTGCTCCCTTCCGGCTCAATGCGTCAGCTACTGAATTTGCCTTGTCGGGGTGATAGTTGATCGTCAAGTTATAATTGTTGACCAGTTCGAGCCATCTTCGTTACCTCATATTCAGATTCTTTTGCTCGAAGAAGTATTTCAAGCCCTTGTGATCCGTAAATATGGCACATTTAACTCATAAAGATGGTGTCTCCAGATCTTCAACGCATGAACTACAGCTGCTAACTCAAGATCATGAGTTGGGTAGTTTGCCTCATGCGGTCTTAGTTGTCTCGATGCATAGGCTATCACATTGCCATCTTGCATCAATATGCACCCTAATCCATTCTTGGATGCATCTGTGTACACCTCGTAGTTCTTGTTTGACTCGGGAACCGTTAATACTGGTGTAGTTGTCAGACATTGCTTCAGCTTCTGGAAGCTCTCCTCGCATTCTTTAGTCCATTCAAACTTTATTCCTTTTTGCAGTAATCGTGTCATAGGCTTCGCTATCCAGCTAAACCGAGAAAACTTTGGATTTCATTCGGTGTGGTGGGTGACTTCCATTCTATCACCGTCTAGATCTTAGTGGTGTCCACTTTGATCCCTTCCGCCGACACGATGTGATCCAAGAATGTTACTTCTTTTAGCCAGAATTCACACTTGTTGAATTTGACATAAAGCTTCTCATCTCTGAACGTTTGTAGCACTGTCCTGAAGTGATGTTCGTGTTCTCCTTCACTCTTCAAGTAGATAAGTATGTCATCGATGAATACCAAAACAAAATTGTCGAGGTATGGGTGGAATACCCTATTCATCAGATCCATGAATACCGTTGGGGCATTCGTAAGTCCAAATGGCATCACCACGAACTCGTAGTGACCATATCTCGTCCTGAAAGCTGTCATTGAAATATCTTCCTTCCAAATCTTCAACTGGTGATATCCCTATCGAAGGTCTATCTTCGAGAATAAGCGTGCTCCTTTTAGTTGATCAAACAAGTGGTCGATCCTAAGTAATAGATATATGTTTTTTTTTTCAAAGTCAACTTATTCAACTCTTGGTAATCGATGCACTTTCTAATCGATCCATCATTCATCTTGAAAAAGAAAAAAAAAACACAGGAGCTCCCCAAGGTGACACGCTTGGTCGGATAAAACTCATGTCTAAAAGCTCTTGAAGCTGCACCTTTAGTTCTTGCAACTCTTTTGGTGCCATACGATAGGGCGCTTTGGAAATCGAAGCTGCACCCGGTTCTAAATCTATCATAAATTCCATCTACCTGTCTGGCGGCAGTCCTAGTAGTTCTTCTGGAAATACATCCTCGAACTCTTTGACTATAGGCACATCATTGACTGACAACCCTGGATTTTCTTTACTTTCTAAATATATCAAGAATGCTTGATTCTCGGCCTTATGTATTAACCTCGAAGCTTGGAGTGCTTAGATAACTGTCACTCTCTAATTTGTCCCAAATCCATGAACACAAGTTTTCTCGTCTCCCAGTTGTAGAATAGTAACTTTTATTTCACGACATAATATAGTTGTTTTATTCTCCGACAACCAATCCATACCTAGGATTACATCAACGTCGTGCATATCCATAACATTCAATTATGCTACCCTTATCTCATGATAATTCAACTGGATTCCCAAATTACGGCATATTAAGGTAGTAGTAGTCGTTTCTCCTGAAGGCATAGCTACCTTTAGATCCTGCCTACTCTTCTCTACCTTAAGACCTAATACTTCAATGCATGCTGATGATATGAATGTATGGGATGCTCCAGTATCAAATAAAACCATGATAGGTATATTATTAATAATACTCATACCTGCCAGATTTCTTTCATCTCTGTTGCCATAAATGGCATATGCCCTTGCCCTCCGGGTTGTTGATTTCCCTCCGGCTGGTTGTCTTTCGGTTGATGAGCTGGCAACTGCCTATCTTTCCTACCTCCTCGGCGATTCCTTCCAGCTCCTCTCCAAGGCTAGTGTTCTCCCATAATCGCCTTCAGCTGTTGATTTGCAGGCCTTTGATTATTTTGCCGGTTTCCAGTCCCCAATTGAGCTGAGGGGCATTGTCGAGCGTAGTGCATATTGCCTCCACAATTGAAACATAAGTTTTCTGAAATATGACATTTTTTTGAAATGCTTCTTTCCACACTTATTACATTGTGGGGATACCATGCCTCGTTGATTTAGAGCTATCGGTGCTTCATACCTTTGATAAGGCTGATCAACATTGCGCCTCCGACTATTCTGGTAATTCCATTGATCTTGTCATTTCTGGCTTCCTGATCCCTGATACTGGGTCGCTGATTTTCCTCCCGCTTTCTTTTTGATACTAAGGAAGATGAGTGGGGCTCTCGAGCACCCCAAGATGGTAACTTCTTCCTGGTCATTGATGCTTCCCCGTCTAGAGCCTTCCTCAGTGGCTGTTGATAGTCCAAGTCAGTGAATGTGGACAAGTGGGTTCGGATTTCTTCTCTCAACCCATCACAAAATTTCTCCATTAACTTTTCAGGTACATCAGCCTGGTGTGATGCATGTCGCAAAACTCACAAAACTTCAAATCATAACCACCAAGGTTTATCTTACCTTGCTCGAGCAAGAAGAACTCAACTTCCCTATCCTTACGATATTGTTCTGCACGTACTTCTCGAACAGTGTCACCTTTAAATGTTCTCAATCGAGCTGTTTGCGAGTCACCGGTGCCAAAGACTTTACATGAGTCTCCCACCAACGATCGGCTTGTCCCGTCAACTGATAGGTCATGCAGTTGACTTTCTCTATCTCAGAACATTGCATATGTTGAAAAATCTTTTCCCTATCGAGCTCCTTCCGGTTGCTAGACTCCTTGGTAGGGAGGTCATCGGTTGCCTTCCACTTCTTTCTAGCGTTGGAGGCAACAGTTTTGGCCCTTGGATAGCCAGTAAATGTATCTTCTTTCTTGATCATCGTCACTTCTACATCCAGAGCCATTCCCAAGGACTCTTGGTAATTCACCTTAACAAAGGCAGATAGTTGCACTCGTTCTTCTCCTTTCCCCGGTCATGGAATTTTTCCACTAATTAGCGGGTATATTTACCTGCCAGGAACATGTTGGATTAGCTCAGAAATCCTTCGACTATAGTTGTTGACATTCATCTTCCCCTGATCTAGTGGGAAGATCTTAATTTTTTTTTTCGACGATACTAGTTTGATACACATTTTCAAACAGTGTTGCTCTCAGTTCTTCTCAAATGAACTAATAATACTTTTCGAGTATTAGTAAACCCTTTACTCGTCTCTCACCTAGGGTCAGCTTATTCAACAAGCTAGTATGTCACGCAACTAATATTATCAAAGTCTGCGCACGACATGCGCTTTGAAAGTCTTTTCCGAAACAGAAACCCAAATCCTCAATTTTGGAGGAGTTATCTGTGTCTTTAAGGGATGGTGGTTGTCATTATCAAAAGATCATGATTAACTAGAAAGGTTGAGGAGCGGTACTGGTGTCTCAAAATATAACATTTAATATTTACGTACATATGTGCCTTCCTCGTTTGGGCAACATCGTGAACTGAGATGGCCTCATGCCTCTGACTAGACTTGGCCTTGTTCTAGTCATCGCTCTCTCCTCATATGCATTTCAGTGTTAGACAACAAGCTGAAACTCTTCGCATATCTTAAGTTTTATTTTTACACAACAACTTAAAGATTTCCAGACATATCTTCAGCCTACGCTTATTTCGCATCCTTCAAAAGCATATGCTTGGTACGCGTCTCACAATCGCACAGTTCTTAATCGATTAAATCCATCACGAGTAATCTGGTTATCCAATCGGTATAACATACTATATCATACTATCTATATGAACCATGCCGAAAATTTTCTTAGCAGTTAGTGCAACTGCCTCTCCAAGGCTTTTTTTTTACGCGTGTACTTACGTCATGCTAACGGGGTTTAGCATCTTCGTGATATCAGTCTCACAAGCTAACCTTGTACTCATATAACAATGAGGTTCGTAAAACCCAATTGGACTCGATCCCAATCATCCAAAATTGGTGATTTTGCATTATCATTCGATCAGGGCGCTCGGGGCTACTCCTGATCATCAACTACCAGCGAAAGTAAACATACTATCCTTGCAGTATATCAATATCCTCTCACAGGATAATATATATATCAAGTTGGAAGTAACACTTCATCACAATCCAACCTTCTCATGAGATCATCCCTAGCATGTCGAAGTTTTCCTCGAACTATGTCCATATCCACAAAAGTGGTTTGCTGTCGCTACAGTTCTTCGATGCCCTGCATTTAGGATCCAAAATATTCCTACGCATAAAACATCCTTTCAGGTGAGAGTCCTCTGTTTGATATCTTTATAACTTGTCAGACATTTCACACATATTGATGTTCTTCTCATCAACTCAAAGGTGTCTCTAGGCAATAGTGAAAGTTCGTAACTAACATTATTTTGTGGTATTTCTCAATCTTTCAGGTTTTCCCGAACCAGATTGAAAGTTCTTTCGGAATTTTATTCTCTGGGATGCACCCAGCTCAACAATATTCGTAGACTTGCTCATATCTACTCAATTCACAAGGTTGAGCTATATCAACACATTACTAGCTCTATTTCAAGTTCTCGCCCGATCAGGTGCGATGGAACTTACAACAATGAGCTTGATCATCTACTATGTTTGACTAGTTGGGATTCTACTATGTAAATGAAGAACTTAATCAGTTCACCTAAACTTGCGCGAACGAAGCATGACTCATCATAATAGTTCTAAGTTCTTGTCAAGTAATGCTTCGCATTACCACTTCACAGAATCATAATCATTTCCAAGCACTTCGCACTTGGTGCTACACAAAACAATAGCATACCTTTAAGCCTTAAAACGTATAGTAAAGGCAACACTCAATCAATATAGCATGACTCAATCGTATGCTAGCAACATAATCATATTTAGTGCATTTCATGCACAATTCATTCTCATGTCCGTGAGTAGTGATCCGCACACCGCTCACACTCAAAACAGGCTCATATTACCGTCTACGCATGACTCAGATGCTATTTATCTGATGCACAAACATAACAACTCTCCGTGAGCTGAAACAATCATGTCAGTCATCTAACCTAATCCACCATACTCTAGTCTTCACAGGCTAAGCACATATAATACTTCATTTTTCAAGAGTTCGATCAGCTTCTACACCTACTCTAACACATCTCAAATAAAATATTCAAATTAACACTGCTTGCAAAAATCATTTGTCATATCAATTCACAATCGAGCAAATTTTTATAGGCCACCACACTGGTGCCAAAATCAAATAACAACACGTTTTTTTTTTGGCCACCTCATCGGTGCCAAAAATCATGCAATCATGCTTTAAAGCAACAAATAACCTCATTCGGTTAAACACGATGTGGCTAGAGCCTAGCTCTTTCGCCAAAACAACACTTTTGAAATGTCAGTATTCTCCCCTACTCCAAATACTAGACATGCAATCAACAACAAACACTAGCAATAGAAAAAGCTAAGCTTCATCACTATGCTAAACAATCAATCAATCTAGACACTTGCAATCATGCCAAGTTCTTTTGAAAATGTTTTGAATCAACACATGCTCAAGTGAACACAATTTGTTCAAAAGAGTTCATAGCCACAATCCAAATTGTGCTAGCATTTGAAAATATTTCAATCACGACAACACAGTAGTGAACACAATCACTATAACCATTTGCAAGCAGGCATTTCAAAATACTTACAAAACGTACCTCACAGGTTGCGCAGGATGGAATGGGGTGTAAAGAATGACAAAACAGTTATCTCACATTAGACTTCTGAAACAAGAGAAGTCTTGGTTACCAGAGCCAAGGAAAAAGGCAAAACCAACCTGGCTCTGATACCACTTTGTAACACCCACAACTCTCCTTCCAAAAACTTTGGGGCGCGTTACAGGTGGGATGGATATTTTAACAACGGAAGACTTGTTTATCAATAATATATAAGGTTCAAATGAACATAAAACAACCAAAAGCCCAAATAATCAATCACAATTAATGGAGTTATCACGAGGGACTGACTCCCGTGCAACACAAAATCAATTATAGAAATGGGTTCTCAACAGATTACAAATACAGGGAAGGAACGAATATCAGAGGTTCAAACAGCGGAGATTTACGCAGCGGAGATATGCATATGAAGATGCATATCTCAGGATCAACTCTCATTCTATAACTTCTTCGTCATTACACCTCCGCATTCCCATCCTCGCAGCAAACCTGTGCATTTTAGAAATAATACCAGGGGCTGAGTACATGTGTACCCTGTGGAGACAATGCCCGAAAACATAATTTATACATATGAAAGCTATGCCACTCACAGATAATCCACGGGGTTTTATGAAAATGTTTACCGTATTTATCCAAAACATTTTCATCACACTGCATGCATGCAGATTCACTCAACATGCATCATATCTGTTTACCATAGTGTGACTGGAAGCTGGCCCACTTCCAAATCACGATGATCAGCTGGGAATGGGTGAACCACTCTAACCACTGTCATCAATTTGTGCACAATATCTCAGAACGCACATCATTGAGACAACAATCGATTTTAAAGGCAACACAGGCCTCTCCTTATTTCCCCAAAGGTATCAGCTCTCCTGCTGAGTGACCATAATATATATCATAATAGTTCGTGAATCATGAGGGATCTTAATATCCCTAAAATTAATGAGACTTGGCTCAGGTATTTCATGTATACCTGGTTCTGTTCTCATTAAACAAATCTCTCTGGTGACTGTAATCAACCAGAGGTACAGATATGATAACACAAAGCATTTTGGCATAGACAATCAATTTCAAAACAAAACATTTTCATGCTTTTAGAAAACTGAGCTCACAGCTCGAAAGATATTTAATCTTTACAGAAAATAGTCCCCACCTTTAAATCTTACATATGTTTAGCATGTAGATGTAGAAGCTTTGATCTGATCAACTCGTATGTCCTTCAATTATCAATACAGAAGAAATAACCAATTAGGTGGATCAACTAGAGTTTGAACAATCAGCGCTTTAGCTAATGTTATGCGACATTCAGGTTCTACGACTGACTGACTAGACTGACAATACCCAACAACCTAACATGCATCTTCATACATCGAAGCATGCATGTAACTCAATCAAACACCATTATATATGTTAATCAATCCACGGTTAACAAATTAACTCATTCAAAGCACGTTTATATATTAAACGGCTAAACTCATAATCAACAATGTATAAATCAATTCAAAATGATTTATCGCTCCATTTTGAATCCAACTTGATCACGTAATTCACAATATTTAAAAACGTTTGAAATATCATTAAATCTAATTGATATAATCAATCAGATAATTGAATAAAGTCCATAAAAATTGAATGAGTTAATAACAAAACATAATACTTAAATAATTAAATAAATAAATAAGTTTTCACAAAATAATAATAATAATATAACGATAATAATAATATTAATATATTGATAATAATAATATAATAATGATAACAAATATATATATATATATAACGAAGACAGAGAAAGCATTAATAACTTTTTTTTTCTTTTTTTTTTACGTACATAAGCATAAATATATACATATATGCAGAAAACGAAAGAGAAGAAGAAGCAGGCTAGCGCATCTCGCCGGACGCTGGCGCCGGCCGCTGCGATGATCGCCGGTCACGTCGATTGACGTGAGTGTGTCGACCGACACACCTGCCATCGATCGAAACAGACGACAGAGAAGAGCAGCAGCATTCCGCTGCAACTCGCGCTGCAGCTCCGCCTTCCCCGGCCGAGCTCCGGCCAAACCAGGCCCCGAAACCCACCCCGATGCATTCCTATACATGCTAGGACCTCAAAGACGTGAACCAAATGCTCTGAAATCGTAAATATTCGCCAGAAAATGGAGGTGAAGCTTACCGGCGGAAATGGTGGTTCAAACTCCGGCAACGATGTTCCGGTGGCGGGGATGGTCGGACCTGTATACCAAAATGTTCCCTACGACACAAGGATCACAAATATGTAAACTATAACCCAATCTAACATCGTCTCGTATGATTTCTAAACCGATATCGAGTAATTATCGAAATCCGACGGGTTACTTACTCAAGCTTGTATCTCTCTCAATACAAAACAATACGGATCGTGCTTTAGCTCCTTGTACTCTCTGAATGACAAGCTACACGGTAGTGGTGATGGCTTTGCCGGCGGTGGACTGCAGTGGCCGGAAAAGGTTGAAGAAGATGGTGCTGCGATGGTGGGGTGCGTGTGTGTTACCAGAAATGGGAAATAATAAATTCCTCACTCAATTCTTTTGTTTAATATCACACACCAAAACTCCACCGCCTAAACAATTATGCACCACCCCAAAATGTGCAATAACCAATTGACCATGTCCATGATACGTGGAAGTTTCTTCCTCGCGAAGAATTTCTTCCCACCACCTCAATTCGTGTATAATTTCCTTCGTTAATTCAACTTATCGGATTATCAATTTGAATTACATTTTTCATAATTAAAAATGAAATTATACGAAAATGCTTCATTTACTTAACCCGTCTCGTTCATATTATTTTCTAAATTTTTGGAGATATAAATATCGTCCAATTTCTCAAAATTCAATAATTAATTAAACACCAAACGGATCTCAAAAAATTATTTCGATCATTTCGTAACCTTCCATATTTTAATTCCAAGCATTCCCTAGCTCGGTTTAAGAAATGGATCTCCCGAGTGCAAGTTGTGAATTTAAATTCGCTATTATTATCCTTAAATAATAATTTGCTGCACTCGCTTTTCTTTTAGAAAATGTGACTACACGGTCACTTAGGTTTTCTCGAAACGAACTCATTGGTATATTGTATGTTAGAAACAGACACTCCTCTCACATTGGGTGTCATTTCTTGTCTCTAAAATCAATATAATATAAATAATAAAATATAATCCTTTTATTTATTTAATTAATTAAGCATTAATTAGCTTAATTAAATCCGGGATATTACAGTCTTCTATGGTGTTGCATTGGACAAGACAACAGAAGAGAGCAATTTCGTACCATCAGCAAGCAAAACCTGATCAAAGTCCACATACCAAATTTATATAAATTGGAATGTCCAAGTCTTGAAAATCAACTAGAAAACTCAGTCAGCATGCTTACCCCAAATACTTTCCCTGAATCCTCAATTATCAGTTTTGAGACCTACAGAACCCAACACACAACTTTTATACTGAATCATTAAAGCAAACAAAAAAAAGTTTGCATATCTGGTTTCTGATTAGGGAGGCAAGCTAATAGTTTTTCACAAACTTACTTCAGCTTCTATCACTATGGTAGCATCAGTAACATAGTTCTTTTCATGAGTGGATCATGCAGACTTCATATATCAGTAAAGGTATATGTTATATATACACTCTAAACACACACAAAGACCTTTTGAATTACACTTACAATTCTAGTCTAGGCAGAAGCATCAGTAGTGTCTCGTTGTTCCAGGGTGCATGTTAAACAGTAAACAATAACTACCATTCACTGCTCTTCCTCTTTTTTGGTGAACTTAACTCAAGTTTATGTGGGTTTAATGTGTGTAATTCTGCCATTATATTAGGTCTTCCTAGTGATTCTTGCGGTAAAAGAAAAGATCATTTTTCTGACCATGACCTCACTAGAATATATTGTTGTTTTCTCCTCGGCTCATTTCTGAGCATTTGCTAACTTAATTATATGGCTAACTTCATATTTCACTTCAGCATTGCAATGTGAAAACAGAATCATCCTTTGTTACAATATTCAGTTGCAGAAAAACTTATTTTAGTGTCACATCGTTATATCACAAACTTGATTCAAGATGATAAAATGTCATTCGTGACAAATGCACATAGATCGCAAGTAGTTAGAAGATCCAAGTTGAGATTAACTTAATTCTTGTACTAATTCATTCAGTTTTGCTTCATATTGTGTGAAGAGTGTTCGATTCAAAATGTCTAGAGTGCTTACTTGATTTAGCTAATTATTCAAGAATGCTCCTTGTTATAACTACATCCTGAGATACATGCTTTTTTGTATGCACCTTTAGCAGCTTAGACTCGTTGAATGGCTACTTCATGAAATTTGAAGTTTATACTATCGTCTAACTTCATGAATATGGCCTATGTTAGACAGCAAATGCATAGGATCACATAGATGCTAACCATAAAAATCAAGGTAAAAACCATTCAAAGCACAAGAAGCAATCATCATTGGTGTCAAATAAAGTTAGACAAATCAAGCAACTACTTCAAAATTGCAATTTCAGTTTACAAAATCCCATAATAATTTCTGAAGATGTGCTTTAATAATCTCGTAGAACTTGTGCTTGTAAAAAAATACAAAGGAAGACGTACAATGAACCACTCTGCCAATCGAGTTTTTGCAATGATTCAGCAACAAGCAAAAAGGAGATTTAACATGTAAAGAAAAAGGCTCCGGTTACAAAAACACGAGAAGATGCATACACGAAAAAAGAGTAATAAAATAAGCCCACTCTGGCGGAGTCCAAGATAACATTTCAGCTTGAAAATGCAGAATTCAACACAGCCAAAACCCGGAAATAAAATCCATCATCCAACATTACTAAAATTAGATAAATTAGAAATCTCCCGAAGAAAAATTATAGATAACACGCGAGAATTGAGTTCCTCATCAATGGACGTATTGACACAACTTCATAAGGGAAAACATTTCCAAGCTCCGCCACAAATATCACTCTAATCACATACACACAAACACATAGAGTAGTGTGAATTTCATATTCGCACACATTCGAGAATCCGCCACATACCTCGGCTCGAGAGTGAACCATTTGCGGAGGTGGTGAGCGACGGTGGTGAGTGAGAGACGAGGGAAAGAGAGAGAGAGAAGAGGGAAACAGAGAGAGAGAAACCATACATGACACGCAGAGACGACTGAGAGGAATGGTGAGAACCTGCGCGGCGCGCAGTGGGTGCCTGAAAACCTTCGCGGGAGAATGGGGAAAAACTGAATAAACGCGCGAGATTATATCAAAAAATTATCAAGGAATTAATTCGCGACCAATAATCTCGTCGCAAAATTAAATATTTAAAAAATAAAATAAAATAATTTAGCGACAAAGTTGCGACCATATTTTGATCGCAAATTTTTTACAACAAAAATGCTTGTCACAAATCCGTCTCTATAATTTGGAATCTTATTTGGTCGCAAAATCGTTTCTATTTGGTCGCTATTTGGCGACTACTCTTGGGTTTAGTCGCAAATTTAAACTTTTTTTGTAGTGATATATTTATATCGGGATTGAATCTGGTGATAAAAATTTCTCCCGTGATAAAATGATAAAGTTGTTTGATTACGTTTATAATGTTGTTTGATTGTGTTTTATTTGTTGCTTGATTACAATGTTGTTTGCTTGTATTTCAGTTGTTGCTTGATCATTTGTTGCTTGATTAAATATCAACTATTGATTTAATTAGATCTAATGAATGAAATTCATTCTTATTTTTAATATACTTATTTATTATCAGATGATCCCATCTATATATATATATATATAGGGAGTGGATCACATACTAAAAAGTAGTTTATGCTAAATAGGAATGAATCTACACCATTCATCTAAAAAAATCAATGGTTGAGATTAAAATATTTTCCCAAATTTTATGCTTTTTTGCTTTATAAATAATGCTTAATCGAATTAAGCACGATTTATAAAGCAATTAAGCACGAACAAAAATTATGCTTAATTTTTTAATCTTTATGCTTTAATCTCAACCATTGAAGCTATCAATCCAATAGCTGAGATTCATTCCTATTTAGCACAAACTTTAATTTTAGCACTTGAGTGAATCTCTCTCTTTATTTATATATATATATATATAATAAACTCGATTATCAATACTTGAGTTCGATTTCCACCATTGTCCATTTTACTGGTTAAGTAATTTCTTTTTTAAAAACGAATTCTCAAAATAATTGGAGCATGTATTATTCTTGCCCTAGCTTTTATCCTTTTATTATTTTCACTTTTCTTTTTGTTTTTCTAAAAAAATGTGAAGATAGAAAAACTTACAGATTGAATGGATGTACGTACTAGCTACTAGCTACCACAAAAGTATATAATATCAATTTTCAAATTGTATATGTTGACATTCAATTTTGTACGGATATGGGGTTCAAGAAACTGTGTAGAATAAAAGCAAGAAATAATTCAAGGACAGTGGAAATAATATGCACGAGTAAATTAAAGATTATGAAAGAATGTAAGATCAACAGAGGATAACAATTAGTAAGCAATTAAATTAAAAAATGAGATTGAATAGCCGTTCAACGACAAGAAATAACACGTGCGCGACACACTATAGCAGGTTGAGCAGAGTTACAACTAAGCCTCAAATAAGCGTTGAAAATACAAAAATCAAGTAATTGTAAAATAAAGTCGATTACCCCTATTTATAATTCACTGATGAGTTAAATACATGCCTCCTAACTGCCTAAACCCTAGCCACAAGGTTTTCCACCATTTTAGGAGTTGTTGGAGCTGCTTCCGCGAAGGTAGGGGCTGCTACTACTATTGACACCCTTTTCGCAACTACTGATGCTTATCTGAGAGCTGTGATCTCGGCGACCTTATTTGTAAATCTTTCTTGAAAGACCTCCTTTGAGAAAGTGCGCTTGACGACCTCCTCAAGGAGGTTTCTAGGTGTTAGTTCTCCCTTGCGACCTGCCTATTCCAGTTGTGTCTTGCTCCTACTTGAGGCCGACCGGGGTAGTTGTGCAGGTGCTTACTGCCGCGCACTTGGGGCGGCTTCGGGAGCTCGAACTTGGACCCTGGGCCTCCTTAATAGGCTCAAGTAGGTCCGTTTAGGCCTTGACCTCAATAATAGACATTAGATAAAATTTATGATCATAGAACAAAGATAAAACATTTTAGTTAATCAACTCGAACTAATGACTTTTTTGGACACAAATAAAGCATTTAAATCACTTTTGCATTGAGTAAGGAACATTGATAATAGATATTTTATATTAAAGATCTTATGTAGAGAGTTTTCGAGATTTTCTACTAAAAAATGCAATTATATATAATATAGGGAATGGATCTCATGTTAAAAATTGGTTTCTTAAATAGAAATGAATCTATACAATTCATTTTAAAAAATCAATGGTTAAGTTTATAACTTTTCTCATGATTTCATGCAATTAAGCACAAAACAAAATCATGCTTACTTAATCTTTAATGCTTAAATTTTAACCATTGATGTTATTAATCAAATGATTGAGATTCATTCATATTTAATACAAATTCTAATTTTAACATCGGATCACAACATATATAATATATTCATATTAAATAAAATCTAGAGACTACGGGTTTATAATATTAAGTTATTGGCAAAAATTTGCGTTAAACAGGCCTAAACGGTTTAGACGGGTTTTATCCATACCCAAATGGGTTCACCATCCCAAATAGGGTTTATTAATCCCCAATTAGAATATATTAAATAGATTTGAGTTGAGTTAATGGATAAAACTCACCTAAACTTTTAAGCGTGCCTAACCTGAGACCTTCCTTAACTTATTTGGTTTATGAACATAAAAACTATAAACACTATACAAACAGTTTCCAGATATTTTAACAAAAAATAAAAATAAATAAATATAATAATAATAATAATAATAATAATAATAATAATAATAATAATAAT
>JAPKLW010003417.1:0-38115 GCA_026898455.1 Plectranthus barbatus
AGAGGCAGGATGATCCATGTTCCGATAATTGAGAGTCATCTTCATTTGGTTGATGTGTTCCAATGCCTTGTTGATCTGCAGCAGATTCATCACAAAGGAATGTTTCCTTCGGATGTTCCTCAAGGTGTGTCTGTATTGGCACTTCTGTTACTATTTCATCGCGAGCTCCACTGGATTCTCCCGCATTTCTTCTGTGAGACTTTTTCTTTGGGGAGTGGGTTTCACTGAAGGCTCCAGATGCTAGCCTTATTGAGAAATCCGTGTCTGATAGTTCCTCTTCTTCAAATATGAACTGCTGATCAGGTGGTAGATGTGGAATCGATTCTTCTGCCATGTTGGCCTTTCCTTTTCCTTTCTTCACCGCTTCTTCTGCTAGATGCGGTGGATCAACATACGAATCTCCTGTGGCATTTACAATGAAGCTATCTTCTGCTGTATCTGTTATCTCTTCATTTTCTGTTGGAATGTTGCTTTCGCCAACATCATGGGTTTCGTCCAATGAAAGATGTATATGCTCTGTTGAAGCTTCATTAATTGTGCGAGCACTTACTTCTCCGCGAGCATTGCCTTCTTTGCTAGCTTCTTCAGCAGCTTTCTTTTGTGCCCTGAACTCTTCAGCAGCTGATTTGACACGTTCGAATTGCCTGTCTCTGTTTTTGAATGTCAAATTAGTGATGAACTTCTGATACGCTCTCTTTTCAATTTCCTTTAGGTTAGTCAAGCGCTTCCTCTTTGCTTTCCTTGTCCCCTTACTTTGTTTTTCTGCAGGTCTGAGAGGCTTAGGAATGTAGTCTGGGTCAGAGGTATCGGCCGATTCGGTCTGGCTAGATGTCTTCTTTGCTGTAAGCTCACTAGCAGCAATTTTAGTAGATTTGTCCTCTGCCTCTGCTTTTTCCCATACTTCCTTGTCAGTCAGAAGTTCCAATTTTCTTCTTGTCTTTTTCTTTGCTATTACTGCTGGTGGTTTCGTAGCAGCTCTCTTTAGTGATTGAATTGGAACTGCCAAAGCGCCAATAGTAGATGGTTGCTGTTCTGCTTCTTTGGAGGTCATTATTTCGTTGATCTGGTCAACTGGGAGATTTCCTAACTGTTCAATCTCCTCGAGATTTCGGAAACATTGATCCGTTTCTGCATTCTTCTTCAACACTTGTAATTCGTCTTCAGAAATAGGAATGGAGTGTTGGAGAGTGACTTCCACCAAACTAGCTTCATCTGGTTCTTCTGGTGAGGTAGGCTTACTCTTGTCTACGTTAGATTTCCCTTTTAACTTTCGAGGATTTCTGACGTTGACTGGTTTGGGCTTGCGGCGTGTTACCGGAATGTAATCGATAGAGAGAAGTTCAACTCCTTGATCTACTCCTTTGTTAGTAAACAGAATCTCCAATAATTTGCTAATCTTCAGCCCAAAGTTTACATTTGAAGAGAATGTTCCATCTACTTCCATGTGAGCATTCTTCTTGACATGTTCTGCCCAACGTTCAAAGATGAACTCGGCCCAATTGCCTTTAACATTGTCGTTTAATGCCATCATCACGGCATATTTCTTAGCAGAGAGCTCTGCGTATGATCCTGCATCACACTGGAGCATCTTGATTACAATCTCCGCGATGAGTTTGTATTCCTCTGTCAGGGTGTTGATTGAGGTGTTAGGCTTAAATATTTGCTTCTTCTCTCCTGGCTTCTTCCAAAGATTCCATCTTCGTTCTATTTCGGCAGTGTCAGTTATCTTATACTGAGAGATTTTGGTTCCATAGTTACGAAGACCAAAGGTGCGAGCGAGTAAATCAGCATTCACGTCTATGATATTCCCATAGACACAGGTTTTGAAAGATTTCTGATCATCGCTCATTACAGCCCTAGCATAAAATTCAGAAACCATATGTGGATGAAATCGATCAGGTTCAGCAGTGAGATACTTTACCAGTAGCTCGGAATCAAGAAGATCCAAAATCCATTTAGGAAATTGTTTGTGGGCGAGCGGCATGTACAGAATCCTGTCCTTCATAATTTGAGCAACTCGTCGCCGTTCTCCCGAGTGCGTGGACAACTTCTTCTGTCTTGCCATGGTGACTAATGTGTAGTAAGGGATGGACTCATCAATATCCTCCTTCTTCTCGATGCCTGTGAATTTTGGTGCATGTCGAACATGCAGGGGCGAGCAAGCGGTTGAGGGATAAATAAATGATGGTGGTTGAAGATTAACATTCTCAGGATTCTCAGATGAATCTGTATTTTGATGAGAGGGAATGGAAGAGTCTTGATTTGAGGTCATGGTTGGGTAGGAATTTCGGAGAATTTTGGTAGGGTTTTTCAGAGGTGGGTGTGAGAGAGTTTCTGAAGGCGGAATTTGAAGTGTTTCGAAATCGGATGAAGGTGTAAAGGATTTCGAAGTATGTGAATAAATCATTGGCGAGGATTGAACTCACTTAGTGTTAATCGACGGTTGGGGTTGAGAGTCAGATCGTGGGTAGAAACACGTCTTTCGGAGCTCGAGTGTGGATGACGTGGCAGAGCCCCATTTGTCGCCGTCGTCTGAATGCATTAAATGCTTATACAAGGCGAAACGCTATCTTTCCACGTCTGATATGAAAACTTCAGCAGCCGATGGTGGTAGAGTTGAACAGATGCTACCACGTATGTCATGGTTTCATCGTTATGATTTCGGCATTGCTTTTGATGCAAGATCATGACCTCTTCAGATTTGACATTCACATTAATGAATTTTCTCACTCCTCGTAGTGACTTTTCAGCTTCAGCAGTGAACAATTACTAATTTCTCTTTTATAAATAGCATAGACATGCGATGCATTTGCTATGACTCCTTGTAACTTCTCGCTCTTCTTCTCCAAAAGAAGTTTTCAAGCACGAAGATATGGAGCAAGTTCAATCTCTTTTCGTTCCGCGTCACAGAATCCTCTGTGATGTTGGTCTGTATGAGGAGTATGAAGAAGATTACCACATAGCAGAGTGGGTAATGTCCAGTCTGCAAGCTAGTGGTGTTGCTAGATTCATAACTTTAACACCTCATGCGTTCCTCCTGGAACATCTTCAAAATCTTCTGCGAAAGAGTGAACCGGTTGGGGACTCCATTGTCGGTGTTTTCATGAACCGATTGGTGAGGTGGACGGTTGAGTCCTTTGCTTCAGAATTTGGCCTACCAAGGGGGCCAATTCCGGTGTTGGAGTATCGTAGTGCTGAAATATCTCCTGAGTGGACTTCATGGATGAAGTGGAGACGTTCACCCGATATTCCATTCTCCCCAACTCCTTCTACTTATGGGTTGCAGATGCGCTTTCAAGTACTCTTTGAGATAGCTTGTGGCATGGTGGTCGGAGTTGATCCTGATGACATGGTCTTTACTCGAGAGGTCTGGAAGGTTATGATGGCAATCGATGACCGAGCAGAGGTGGATTGGGCGGCATTCGTCTTTCAGAGAGTGCGGCAGAGTGTTCAGCAGTTTCCAATGCTCTACCTTCCCTATGGGATGCCTCTGAGCTGGTTGCTGGAACAGAAATTCAGCGATCTTACATTAGGACCCTCGAATCTTCGAGGAAGAGATTTCTATCCTTTTGTACCGATCGCGCCCTTTGATTAAATCATTTGCTGTAACCTTCCTTTGATGATGTATAGAAGCTAGTACCGTTGTACTTTTGACATATTTATATAACTGCATTCAATATCGATCCTCTTCATGATAGTTTCCTTTTTGAATCATTCGCTTAGTAACCTTCCCAAGAGTATAGCAAAGTGATGGTTGGTAGCAGAGTGTCTTCCTTTTAGCAGTCATATGAACTCTATGTATGTCGGGCAAAGACTTTAATGCAATAGCAGAGATGCTGTTTGCTAGCAGAGGCCTTGTCTCTAGCAGAGACCTCAACTCTAGCATGTATCTCATTTGTTAGCAGATGTTCTATGCCTAGCATAGTTTTCTTCTCTAGCAGGAATTTTATGCGCTAGCAGATATTACACTTGCTAGTAGCTGACTGTTCCTTTAGCAGAGATTGCACTTGCTAGCAGATGCCCGTAGCTTTAGTAGAGATTACATTTCTAGCAGATGCCTAAACTCTAGCAGAAATTGCATTTCTAGCAGCGATTGTATGTGCTAGCAGATGCCTTAATTCTAGCAGAGCTTTCATCGCTAGCAGATTAAGCGACGATGTCGATTGCGTATCCCGAGAATTAAGTTGACCTGTCCGTCGTGGCGTCTGTCTATTCATAGGATGACAGATTGATAATAACTCTGGTAGGTTGAATCTGATCAATTCTGGCGAGATAAGTTAAGATCTTTCCTTTATAAACACCCTGTTGTAAGTATCCTTGTTGACACAACAACCCTTTTCTTGAAACAAAAAAATTTCAAGAACCGAGATGGATTCACCAGGTCAATCTCTTGAATTGCGTCGAAATCAGATTCTTCACGATGGTGGTTTGAACTCCTTATACGACAATACTCCGAGAGTGGTAGAGATGATCATGTCAAGGTTAAATCGTAGTGGATTAACCCAATTTGTTACTGCTACTCCAAGGCGGTTTCAAGGTGACACTCTTCGAGAATTCATAGAGAGTTGTTCTGTGGAGGAAGATGGCATTTATGGTTTCTTCCTCGGCAAACTCGTCTATTGGTCACCAGACATCTTTTCTCGTCGATTCGGTCTTCTCAGAGGCCCTGGTTCCATTTTCAGCCATCGTGTGACAGATATAGCCCCTGAGTGGTCGGCGTGGCATAAATGGAGACATCTTCCGTCGTCGGAATTTTCCTTGTCGGTCTCTGCATATGATCTGCGCACTCCTTATTGGGTGCTCTATCGAGTAGCCAACAATATGTTGATGGGAGAGTGTTGTGACGATACATTCTTCTCCAAGGAAACATGCCAGCTGATGATGGCAATTGACGATGGAGCCGATGTAGATTGGGCAAAGTATATCTACGACAGCGTTCGAGATTGCGTTGAATATTATCCTGCCGTGCCTCTACTTAACGGAATGCAACTTAGTTGGTTGTTGGAGCAGAGTTTCCCTCAATTAGCGGAAGGGCCTTCGAATCTTGTAAATGCGGACTTCTTTCCGTTTAGGCCTTCTTCCTTTTAGGATCTTGAATGTAAAGTTGACTTCAAATCTCCCCTGTTCCTTGTAATAGCATCTTGTTGATAAATAAAAAGATGTATTGAGTCTCTGCAACTTGTCGTCTCTGCTGTGCTAGCATATGTTTGTCTCAGCAGCTTGAGTTGTCTGATATGAATTACTATTTCCCACAAACGATTATCAAGTGTTATTATTTAAGGCGGTAGATGTCTGTCTGAATCAAAAGATTTGCGCTATCCTTTGTTAACCTCTTTAAGCTTTCGTGGAATAGAGCGTCAGAAAATCCATGTAGAACGCTTTGCCGTAAGTAGCTTTATCATAACAGGTGGCGCTTCCCCCTTTGTCGAGATTCTTCGACTTCTGCTCTTCTGGATTTGAATTCATTTGAAAAGACATTTTGGAATAGTGTTCCCTCTGTGAATAGAGCCATGATCTGGCTATAAATAACATCACACTTAGCTTCCTAAACTTCATCTTTCACTCAGCCTTCTTGAGCTTCATCGTCTCGTCTTCCTTTAATATAACATTGCCTTCTCTCTTTGCTCCAAAGATGCATAACATTACAAGAGCTCCCAGTGATCTGTCTATCACTCGCAACCAGATTCTTCATGAGTCAGGGTTGTACTTTGAATACGGGAGCAATTGTCGTGTTCCTAACTTTGTGATGGGGGCTCTTCATGAGAGTTCTTTGACCCAATTTTTGACAACTATGCCATCAAAATTTCAGAAACAAACTCTGCAGAAGTTTATTTTCAGGAGTAGGACTGATGATAAGGCCATCTGGAGTTGCTTTGATGATGAGGTGGTCTGCTGGACTCCGGCCCTGTTTTCTCAGAAATTCGGCCTTCCTCGAGGTCCAGTTCGTGTTATGGACGTTTTCCACCATTTGACTGCTCCAGAGGTCCGCTACTGGAATGAATGGAGACAGTCTGCTGACTATGAGTTTTCACCATCTCCTTCATGTTTGCATTTGAAGGAGGAATACAGGGTCATCTTTGACGTTGTGAGCAATGTCACCTTTGGTGTTCCTGCTGAGAATTATGTGATGAATCAAAGGATTTGGAGACCCATGATGGCTATTGATGCGGAGAGGAAGGATGTTGACTGGGCTGAATTCTTCTTCGACGGAGTGAGGAGCTGCATCGATCTTTTTCCTCAGATTCCTCTAGCAACTGGCATGCAGCTCAGTTGGTTGCTTGAGCAATCATTTCCTCATCTGGTCTCTGAAGGACTTCCTTTGATGGGTTATGACTTCTATCCTTTGAGAGCTCATTTCCTAAATTGTGGTTGAGAAATGTTCTAGATTCTCCTTCCGTGTAGCCATCATAAAACTCTTAGTTAGCTTTTCAGCAGAAATGTTGTGTTGATGATGTGGTAGCTCATTTCTTGTACTGTCAGAGTTTGTAATCAAAATATGATAATGAACGTCCGTCTTTCAGAAATATTCTTATAGACAGAATGAGAGCTAGGACTCATTCATCCACTTCAACATCAACCTCCATGAAATTCAAGTTCAAGTATAATAATTTTCAAACCCGGTTTTCTGGAAGTGATAGCAATTGAGTCTGAATACTGTAGACTCCTTATACTTGATAAAAATGAAATAATGTGAGTCCGATCGTAGTGAATCACTATCCCTGAAGGAGTTATTGTGATTCTCGAGCCATGCACTCGATTAGACATGTGACTGCCTATCGTTACAACACTTTTCATTTCGAGGCAACGATTGAGTTTCCAATGTTGTGAATCATCGCATTGAATCATCACATTTCTGTTTTCAATGGATCAGTTCGTCATTAATACGGTGGTTGTCATTCGTCTATAAGTAGACGTTTCAGACTCTCTTTGCTTCATCTCAATCAGCCTTTCTAAAAAATCTTTTCAGAAGATGTCTTCTCCTTCTTCAAGTGTGTCACACCACGAATCCCCTGCTTCGTCTTGCTCTAATCCAAATATCCCAGATTCTCCCATGGACCATTTGATTATCAACCAAAATCAAATCTTCTGTGAGGCGAACCTTCGTCGGTGCTATGCGAGCGATCCTAGGGTTCCGGATGTGGTGATGCAGAAATTGGTATTGTCGGGGATTGACACATATGCTACTGTTACTCCTCAACATTTCCATGAAGAGGCGCTTCAGAAATTCTTTAGCCAAGCGCAAGTTGAGGGTGACGCTATTTTCGGTTTTCTGAATAACCGTTTGGTGAAGTGGAATATTGATTCCTTCGCTCGAGACTTCAGCTTACCCCAAGGTAACAGTTCTATCTTCGACTATCGCTCTGGTGATGTGGCGCCGGAGTACTCTAGTTGGAAGCGTTGGAAGAGGGGATATTGGAGCGAGTTCTCCACGACGGTGTCTCCACTAGGCCTTCGTCCTGAGTACGGTATTCTGTACGACATCTGTAACGGAATGGTGAACGGAATGTATGCCGACGAGGAGCTATCTCTCACCAAAGGTGTCTGGCAGGCGATGATGGTGGTTGACGATGGATGGCTCCATGCTAATTGGGCGAAGCTTGTATTTGACCAGGTGAAGGATGTTGTCAACTGCTGGCCTAACACCGGGTTGCCAAATGGGATGCAGCTTAGTTGGCTGCTGGAGCAAACCGTTCCTGATCTTGCTGTTGGCCCATCAACCCTTCGTCCATCCGACTTCTTTCCAAGAGATCCCCATACTATGTGATTTTTGATGTCGTTAAGTTGATGTAACTCTGTTTTTTTTTTTTATGTACGCACTCCTCTCTTCTCTGTCTGCATCCACTCTTTCTCTCCCCCTTTAAACTTGAAGGGTGTAAGTTGATCGTTCTTCCACCATTCTACTATATATGTAGAGTTATCTTTCCATTATCTGCATCTTCTGTTCAAGGACTTGAGTCTGTATTGCATAGATCACAGAAATTCGTAATAATGACCAAGATAGTTAGCATCTTCTGCAAAATAACCATAAGTGCTCTGCTGAATAATGAGCATCTTTATACTTCGAATATTAAATCTTCATAAAATCCAGAAAGAATGAAAACCAGATTTCATTCATCCAAGGTCTCGTCTAATTCAATAAGCCCCAATTTAATGCATAACTCCTTAAATCTTGACTCTGGAAGCGGTTTTGTAAAGATATCCGCAATTTGATCTTCAGTGCATATATACTTGACGTCAATGTCCTTCTTCTCCTGATGATCTCTGATGAAATGGTGACGAATATCAATGTGTTTTGTTCTGGAGTGGTGAACGGGATTCTTTGTAATACACATGGCACTGTTGTTATCACAATATATTGGTACACATTCAGGAGTAATTCCATAGTCCTGCAACTGTTGTTTTATCCAGATAATCTGAGAACAACAACTAGCAGCCGCCACATATTCTGCTTTTGTGGTCGATGTAGCAACAGAGTGTTGTTTCTTGCTAAACCAGCTTATGAGCTTGTGTCCCAGAAATTAACACATGCCACTCGTGCTCTTCCTATCAATCTTGCATCCTCCGAAATCTGAATCCGAGTATCCACTGAGAGAAAGGCTATCGGCTCTAGGATACCAGATTCCTAGTCCTTCGGTGCACTTCAGATAGCGGACAATCCTCTTAGCAGTATCAAAGTGTGTCTTCTTAGGATTGGCTTGATATCTTGCGCATAATCCAACAGCATAGGAAATATCAGGTCTGCTAGCAGTGAGGTATAGCAATGATCCTATGATTCCTCGATACAGAGTAGGATTTATATCTTCTCCTTCCTTTTCAAGAGCGGCAATGCAGGTTGTGCTTATAGGAATTCGTAGGCTCTTAGTTTTCTCTGGACAATACTTTGCAACAAGATCAAGAGTATACTTCTTCTGGTGAATGAAGATTCCCTCTCTGGACTGTTGAACTTGTAATCCAAGGAAATAAGACATTTTTCCCATCATGCTCATTTGAAAGTTGCTGGTCATGAGATCGGAGAATTTATCGCATAGATCGTGGTTCTTCGACCCGAAGATTATATCGTCAACATATATTTGAACTAGCAGGATGCTATCTCCATCTTTGATGCGAAAGAGAGTTTGATCTATCCTTCCTTTCTGAAATCCATTGGATAGCAAGAACTTAGATAAGGTTCCATACCAGGCTCTTGGTGCTTGCTTCAAACCATACAGTGCCTTTTTGAGCCTGTAAACTTGATTGCCATGTTCAAATCCTGGAGGTTGTTCGACGTAGACTTCCTCCTTGAGTTCGCCATTCAGAAAAGCACTCTTCACATCCATTTGCATTACATCAAATTCATGATATGCAGCATATGCTAAGAATAGACGGATCGCTTCCAGTCTTGCCACTGGAGCAAATGTCTCATCATAGTCAATGCCCTCGCATTGTCTATATCCTTTGGCTACGAGTCTTGCTTTATTTCTTACAACTGTACCAAACTCATCCTTCTTGTTTTTGAATACCCACTTAGTGCCTATCACACTTTGATGCTCTGGCCTGTCTACTAGCTCCCACACATTGTTTCGTGTGAATTCTGCAAGCTCCTCTTGCATAGCATTCACCCAATCGGAATCTAGCAGAGCTTCTTCGACTTTCTTGGGTTCTTCACTGGAAATGTAGCATGCTAACATTGCATTAGCATTTCCTCGCCTTGTTAATAATGGATCATTAACATTTTCGAGGATTCCTTCTGGAGGATGAGCACGTAACCAAGTAGGTCTAACTTGTGTTAAATTCTCAGCATCTGGTGCTCCTTCTTGATCGTCATCTGCAGTAATATTCCTTTCGTCATCTGTCTGATCCTCAGCATTTGGAATGTCAGCATTTCCTTCGCCATTGTTTGAAACTTCTGCAATAGGTTCTTCATGATTAAGAACATCTTTGGTAGATATTTCAGCAGCAGACATCTCAGGAATAGGAGACTCCGCGGCTGGTATCTCAACAGTGGATACTTCAACATCCAAATGTTCTGCTCCAGTTTGATCTGCTACGACCTCCATCGGTGTAGCATTGGTTGTAACTGTATCAGCATCATCTTTAGCGTCTCTTGCGGGATCTGGGATCTCCTCGTCGTCTTCATCGTTAATCACTTCTATGATAGTTGATTTGGTAATGATGTGAGTGGGTTTGGCCTCAGCATGATCGTTAGCATCACTGGCCTGGTCAGCAGTTTGATCCCCTGCTGCGTGCGTCTCGATTGGATTGCAGTCATTCATAGACTTAGTCGGATCAATACTCATATTCTCGAAAGAATTTAAAAATGTTTGATCATTGAAATCATTAGTCTCATGATTGCTAATCTTTTCTCCTTTATTTTCACTGCGCACTAAAGTAGACTCATCAAAAATAACATTGCATGTTATTTCCACAATGCCAGTAGTCTTATTTAATACCCTATAACCTTTATGGGTGGGATGTCCATAACCAAGAAGTACACCCTCGTCAGATTTAGGTGAAAAGGTATTAAGTTTAGATTTACCGTTATTGTGAATATAACATGTAGAACCAAATGCACGTAGATGAGCTATAGAGGGCTTACGACCATGATATACTTCATAGGGAGTCTTGTTGAATCTGCTCGTGACAGCACTCCTATTCTGTGTGTAGCAGGCCGTCATGACTGCTTCACCCCAGTATTTAGCAGGAAGTTTGGAGTCTGCTAACATTGATCGAACAGCTTCCTTCAACGTCCGATTCCTCCTTTCTGCTAAACCATTCTGTTGAGGAGTCCTTGCTGTAGATTTTTCATGTGATATCCCAGCTTCAGCACAGAAATCCATTAGCACTCCATTACAGAATTCAGTTCCATTGTCAGATCGAATACGCTTTACAGTAACTTCTTTATTGTTCTGCTCCTTGAGAATCAATTCGGGCAGAATAAGCTTCACTTCATCCTTTGTCTTCAGTAGGCGTACCCATGTGTATCTGGAGAAGTCATCAACCACCACTAGTGTATATAGACGTTTACTTACAGTGGGTGGCGTGACTGGACCAAATAGATCCATATGAAGCAATTCCAGAATCCTTTGAGATGTCTCCTTTTCAGGATTTGTTTTGAAGGATGATTTGGGCTGCTTTCCTTGTTGGCATGATTTGCATATTCCTTCTTTGCGGAAGATGTTATTTGGTAGACCTACAACAAGCTTATGTTTGGCAAGATAGTTAATGGTCTTGAAATTTAAGTGATTGAACCTTTTATGCCATAGCCATGTTGTTTCCTCCTTATTGAGAGCTAGAAAACAGGAATGTTGTAGGCCGCTTCGCCAATCGACAATATATAATCCACCCTTGCGGATCCCTCGTAATTTTACTTCTCCTGAAATAGCATCAGCAATAGTACAACCAGTATTTTTAAAAGATACGATATACCCATTTTCACATAGTTGACTTATGCTGAGTAAATTGTGCTTCAGGTTGGAAACGAGCGCTACGTTGACGATTCTCAAGCCATTCCTTTCAATGCAACCTCGTCCAACGACTTCTCCTTCACTGTTGTCTCCGAACTTGACTCTTGAACCGTTGAATAATCTTCTTATGTCTGAGAATAATTCTTCATTCCCGGTCATATGAGCAGAGCAACCGCTGTCCAGGACCCATTCATTGGATATGCATGTTTCAGTAGCTATGGTGTCCTGTTCCTGCAAGCAAATCAAGCAAATTTAGGTACCCGTTTAGTGTCGGGTCCTGCAGGATTAGCATGAAGCATAGTTCCTTTCGGAACCCACATCCTAGTGATTTTCAAAACTTTTGTCTTGGTTTCACTATTCACCACTTTCTTGACCTTTGGCATAAAATTTCTATTTCTAGATGAATGAGTGAATTTAGCCGTCCTTGCCCTTGAAAAGTAATGTGGAATGGGCTCAGGCTTTGCATAGACATTCCTTCTATGCAGTGTATTCTGCGGGTAGCTAGGTCTCATAGCATTGTACTGTGCAGGCCTTCTCTGATGGAGATTAGGATGTACTATCCTTGCATTAGTGTTAGAATGCTCAGTACTCCTAGGATTGGTTGAGTATTGTTTAGTGTATACTCTAGAATTTCTCTGCGGAGGTTTATCAACTACTTGCCTATTATTCATCATTTGATTCTTCTGCTGAGGCTTAGAGTTGCGTCCAGCATTTGTCCTAGGGATCCTCTGCTGAGGTCCATTGGATAAAGGCCTAGCAAACTCTGTCCTCTGCTGAGATCCAGCAGATGAACCATTGGCTGTCTTTGATACATTCCTCTGCTGAGCTTTATTCTTTGTTTTAGTTAAAGACTTAGTAGATAAAGTTTCAGCAGACACTACTCCTTTACCTTTTTCATCAGAGCTATACCTTGCAGTTACAAACAAAATTGGATTCTGCATAAAAGAATTATCATTGGATTTTGACATTCTTTTTGATGATTCACATCCAAGTCCAGACTTATCAGAGTGATGTCTTTGACTACTTACAAGGGCATTGAGAGCAGCCCTGCTGGATGCATACATGCAAATGCAATCCTCTTTTGGTTTGTTTTTTAATGTTTGATTTTCCTTTTCTAACGTTTGAAATCTTTCTGACAACTGTGAGAAATCTTCTTTTAATTTGAGGAGTTCTTCACTTTCTAACCTTAGTCTTTCGACTTCCTCGGTTAAACTTGTAATGTGAAGTTTTAATGAAGCATTTTCTCCAACAATCTCACTTTTGATTTCATACATTTTTGCAAATTCTAATGATAGCTGCACTAAATAATCTTGTTCGGAATCGAAATGTGATTCCTCAGATTTGTCTATAATTTGATTGCTAGATGAGTTAGTGGACAATACCTCTGCTTCCTCAGCAGCTAGAGCTGATTCATTGGTTTCCTCAGCATCGTAGTCCGCATCAGCAAATTGATCTTCAGTGATGTTTGCCATTAGTACAAACAGAGCTTCTTCGCTATCTTCTTCTTCTGACGAGCAATAGAACTCTTCTTCATCAGCAATCTCTGTCCTGGTTAGCAGTGCCTTGGTTACGGCTTTAGCAGCGCGTCTTTCAAATCGTTGCTTCAGGCGATCTCGTTCTTCTTTGCTGACCTTCGGACAATCATGCTTCAAGTGATCTGGAGAACCACACTCAAAGCAAGTTCTAATTTTTCGCTCTATAGAGCGGTTAGATATTGATGATGTAATTTCTTTTACTTCCTTTTCGGCCTTTGCTTCATTCAGCATCCGTTGCATTTTCTTCATTTGTTCTTCCAGTTCATTGATCTTTAGATCAACTGCTTGTGTACCTGCACTGGAAGTTCCTTCTTTCGAGGGAGATGCTGAAGTAGGTCTTTCTGGTTTATAGAAAGGTCTCTTTGTTTTGAATTTGTTGTAGTCCTTCTTAGCGAAGTATGCTAAATCCTCAGCGTTCCCAGCATAGTTTGAACCAGCTTGTGCTACAGCTGTTTCATTCTTCTTCGACTGATGTATAATAAATTCATGAGCTTTAAGTTGAGCAAATACCTCAGATGTAGTCATTTTGTTGAGGTCTTTCTCACTCAAGCTTGTTACTTTTGCGAACCAGTCATCTCTTGGATAGAGTTTGGAAATGATTTTATTGTTCATTTCCCCATTGTCATACTTCTTTTCAAGATTCCTTAGCTCTCCAATTATTGTATTGAAGCGTTCCTCCATGATTTGAATAGTTTCTCCTGCACGCATAGAAAAAGATTCATATTTATCTACAGCTACCTGTAGTTTGTTGCGTCTCATTTGTTCCGTTTCCTGAGAAGATACGCACACATAGTCCCACATTTCTTTAGCAGTTTCCATGTCAAGTGCCTTGTCTTTCATCAATTTTGGAAGAGAGTCAAGAATGAGTTTCTTTGCCACATGCTCTAGTTGAGCTCTCTTCTTGTCTTCACTGGTGTATTCGTCAAATGGTTTAGGAACCATTTCAGGTCTTGGGGGTCTTGGTTCTCCTCCAGCAGCATCCTCAGCACGTCCTTGTCCTATAAAAGCGTTAACTTTCATAATCTGGATAGGACCTCTTAACAGTATGTCAGCCATCTCAGGGTGTATGCTCTGAAGTTGGATGAGAGCCATCTTCTTCCAGGATGAGAAGTTCTCTCTGTCATACTCTCCAAGGGAGTGGTTCATCATTTTGTATGCTCTTTGGGTGATTTCCTGAGCTTCGTAAAAAAAGATATAAAAGTGCAAGGAAAGCGATAGATCTGGTCTTAAAGCGACTCAGAAGCAGTCGGTTTTTCAACCTCGCTCTGATACCACTTGTTGGTCCCGAAATATCAGAGTCGTCGTGTTTGAAAACTTAACACGAAATGCAGCGGAATAGATTAAAATCACTTGCACTTAATATCGTTATCAGCAAAAAGTTTTCTTAGCTCAAGTTGTTGTTTATATTAGTTTGCAGACATACACTAGCAACTCTGTTGCTAGGTTTTAAATCAATCTTCGAACAGTGAACTAATAAAACAGTAAATAAAGCAGTAAATGAACACAAGATTTATAGTGGTTCGATCAAATAGATCTACGTCCACTCCTTAGCCGAAGCGCTAAGAATTTCACTAGAAAAGTATACAGAGTACAAGGAATCGCCTTTCCAGTTAAGTAGGCAGTGAACTTTCGGCCTGGCTACTTGACAGCTATCCTCCGTGAATCTGAACTTCTCCGAACACAGCTCCGGGCAAGTCAAGGGCGCACCTTCGTAAAACTTGTCCTTTGCTAATGAGGCGTTTATAGTTAGCCTCTAAACTTAATAAATCTGCGGCTAACGCCCGTGTGAGTCACAATCTTTCAAGAGTGACTGTTGGATTCTTTTCTGAAAGAAATGAATCCCAATGATTGAGATATCCTTGAATGCAATCAGGAATATCTTCAATGGAGTGTCAGTACTTCAATGAACGACACCACAGGTTGTTGAGAGTCTTCAGGTAGACTTTAAGATGGCTCTCAACTGACTGCTTTTAAGGATCACTTTGTCAAGGGAATCTTTTGCTTGAGCGTTCGTGAGTAAAGTGATAAGAGCACTTGTAGATTTGTAAAAGCAATGGTTTATCCAGTTCTTGAATCTACCTTTTATAGTTGGAGATTCAAAACTTTGAATCTCCATACCCGTTAGACACAACGGCTTCTTCCTCCAAGAATGGATTAAACTGATAGAACGCCTTTCTGAGTAGAGATGTACTTCCCAGACTACTTAGGGAAAGTTTCGTCCCTTGTGCGTCCTTTTTGTCAGAGTCGCAGTCCGGCTTCAACGTTGCTAAAGGTATATTCCTTGAGATCCTTTGACTTGTGTTATATGTGATTCTTCATCGATTGCTGAAACGTCCGAATGCTAATTCCTTAGCATTCTAGTGATCTCTTCAGCCAAATGCTAGCGCTCTTGTTCGCCAGCTTCTCTAGCAGTCTGTGAATTTGACGCTGAAGTCATCTTATCTTTTCTGCTAGGGATTCTTCATAGCACACTAGTCTATTACAACTCGATGTTCAACTTATACAGGACTTTTACAAGTTGGTTAGACTCTCTAGATTTCAGCAAATGATCGACCATCTAGATAAGGTTTGATCCAACAAAACCTTTTACAAATAAGTCCTAAGGGAGATTTTAGGGATAATTCCCAACAGCTGCACAGGCCTGCTGCGCGCGCGCACGCCTCACGCCCTGGCCGCGCCATCGCCGTCCCCGGCCACCTGCTGCTCCGCCCCCCGCATCGCCGGCCACCCTGGAGCGCCGCACCTGGACTGGCCGGCCCTTGGCCACGCGGTACCTACCCGACGTGCGCGCGCGCCGCGTGCTGAAACCCTAGGGTTTCTACGTGGTTGTGCCATCACCATGGCCGCCGCGCGCCTGCTCTGCCATGCCGTGCCACCGTGTTCGACCATCGTGCACGGCCCTGTGCCGTGCCGGCACCGTCGTGCGTTGTGCGGTCCTTCGTTCTTCGTGTTCTTCGTTCTTCCTTTTACAAATTTAATTTTTGAAAATAAAATATTAAATTTGAAATATCTAATTACATTCTAAAAATCTAAATCTAACCACGAATTTATCTCGTGGGTGAAAAACGAATCCTTATAAAAGGGCAGATTAACCCGAGAACCACGAGGACAAAAAAACATACAATCCAAAAACCCATGCAATCATTGAATAATAATTATCATGCAAATCATAGGCAATATTATTTTTTCGATAGAGCCAATTAATTCAACCTGGCTCTGATACCAATTGAAGGGATTCGTGAACT
This sequence comes from Plectranthus barbatus, assembly GCA_026898455.1. Taxonomy (NCBI): domain Eukaryota; kingdom Viridiplantae; phylum Streptophyta; class Magnoliopsida; order Lamiales; family Lamiaceae; genus Plectranthus; species Plectranthus barbatus. The sequence continues at coordinate 16,225 of JAPKLW010003417.1, forward strand.
GAATCACAAAGTCCGTTTGCCAAGCATCGTTAATTGGGATATCAAAAATAAATTGCTATGCATATGATTAATCCTAGCATGCTCCTATTGAATATGCATAAGGGGGTTTATGCGGAATACCTGGATTGCGGAACCCTGAAGAACGAGTGCGCGGAGATTCCTCTTGATCTTTTCCCACGCACAAAGATTTAATCCCTAACAGATTGAGGAATTAAATCTTATGAAAATAAAACATTTTTTTTCGAAAACAAGGAGAGAGAGAAGAAGAAAGAAAATCCTCCTGATCTGATCTTCTGATCTGTATCCCAACTCAATCTGAATATCTGGTGAAGATTCCCTTCAGATTCCTTGCCCGGTTGAGAAACAGAATTTCCTCCTCGTTTCTCAGATCTAGTCGATCACCACAGCTCCCAAAACTTGGTTTGTTGTGTGCAACTTATGATCTTGTGGTTTGTTGAGATCTGAGGAACTGAGGTCTATTTATAGGAAAATACTGGACTTCTATTGGGCTTGAGCTTCATGGGCCAGACCAGGGACCAGAATGCAAATAGCAAATAAGGCCTATCAATTAATTAATTCTCATATTCAACCCAGAATATAATTAATTAATTAATTAATATTGATTCATTACACCAGAGAATCAATACTGTTCTACCTATTTGCTACCACGTTTTGAGGTACGGGTTGCATGGGCTCGGTATATCCCCACATTTAAGGTTACATACATTCGTTAATTAATTTAAGCTCTGACAAGCTATTTAATTACTTAACATCTTATATTCTTGAGTCAATCCACTCAAGCCTTTTCACTTATGCTTGAACTTAATCAGCCTGCAGAACTTTAGCATAATGAACCTTTTGAGCTGCTCAGGGAATGTCACCATCCAATACTGGATGTGGTTACCTAGTTTCAGTACCAGACAGTCATACACAAACTGCTATTACCCAAGATATAGATATACAAGCTCAGCTAGAGCCTTTCACTGCAACTCAAAGTAATACACAATCTGCATATACTTCTGTACCTTCATATAGGCTTAAGATCTCATCAAGCCATAGAGATCTAGATTCTTTTAATGTCAGTTAAAAGAATCGATCTCGACTTTGGTCCTTATCAATGTGTGCCCCACACCAGCATACCAAGCCATCCAAGACAAGATGTTTATTACTGCGTATGCTGCAACCTACACCGACAGTTTATCCTGGAACTGTCTCAGCTATGATAACTATTTATATCTAGCTAGGTCAAACGATCCATACGATCTTCCGTGATCTACTACACACCGTATGATATCCCTATCGACAAGATAAGAGGATAATTGCGTTTGCGACACATGTTTGTTAATTCAGACAGGAGATGAACATACAACATTTATGATTCCCAGTATATTAACCGATCGACCTTGTACATAATATACCAATCATAATGCTTTCAGTATATAAATCCATCATCTTCATGCTCAATGAGTCCAATTTTTTAGAAGGATACAAGGCCTACAAGCAAGGAGGACGAATATATCAATGTTTTAGAGCAAGAGGGAAAACTAACACGATTTCCAAAAGAATCACCAAATTTGCAAATTCTTCAACTTAGTAACCTATTCCTAACCTTCATTTCATCATATTAAGCATGTTTATAGGATTGCATGTGGAGCTAAGTTGGTATTTTTTGAAGTCCTACTTAAATGTATGTACTAGGATGAAACATGTTAGATCTATGGTTGCATGATGATTCTATATGCATTTTGATGGATTTTTTTAGGAAAGATAATAATTTATTAATCATTATCATCAGATACAATTTTCGTTAGCCATTCTGAAAATTCAGAACGCCAAATCACTTGACTAGATACATGCACTGCAAATTGTGCTACATAATGCGCAACAAGAGTTGCGCTATGGTAGACATGATGAAAACCTAAGACAAAATCAGGAATGGAGGGTAATAAAGTTTCAGAGAATTCATCAAGAATAACATCAATCTGGCTTTCCTCTCTGGACATAACTCGGGCGGCAGAAATGGAGTCTGAAAAGATAGTGATAGGCCTGATGCATTTTGATGGATTTATTTACTGAAAATATTATGATTGATATATTATAAACATGGTTTAACGGGTAGTTGAGGAGTCACAACACTATTCGGCTACACTCCCCATGTAGCCACCTCCTTTCGGTCACGTCGCTCGTCTCCCCTATTTCACTGATTTTTTTCTCCCTTTCGCATTCTTCCCTCTCGCTCTTTCAATCTCCCAACGACCATCGCTCTCCATCGAATACGACAGCACATTTTTGGGGAATCTATTTGCGGGATTTTTAGGGTTGCGTCGCACTCAATCCTTGCGGTACTACTCTCTCTCTCCATCCTTTTGTTTTATTTTCCTTAGTGTTTGCGGTTAGCCTAGGATTTCATTAGTTTTCCTTTTGTCTTCGTGGATCGTCATTCGCCTAGGGTTTTTATCTTCATCTGTTTATCCTTTCTTGTTCTTAGTTCATCATGGTTTCCTCTCCTTTGTGGACGCCTACCCCATCGGGATTGCATGCGGGCGAATCAATGGGGGATTCTGTTACCTCTCGTCCCATTCTGGGGTCGACCGCACTACTGATTCCTGTGGTGGGTGCGGTCGATGACCCTATTCAATTGTCCTCCTCCTCTGATTCGGTGGTGAAATGTACCCTGAAGAGGGTCTTGGTTGCTTTTTCTTGCACCACCGAGGAATAGCTTCAAGAATCTTTGGCCAAGGTAGGCGGTCCTCAGGTGGATCACTTGATTCCCCTCAGGGACCAGAGGTGCAAATCGCCACCTCCTGGGTACGTCGCCTTCTATTAGCACGCGGTGGGCAAGGGCGTAGGTTTCTCAATTTACCCCTCTTTTTTCAATGTCCTCCGCTCCTAGGGTGTAGCCCCTTTTCAAATTTCTCCCATGAGTTGGTGTCACCTGGTAGGGACTTTCCTTACCTTCTTCGATTAATGATGGAAATGGCCAAGAGCCTGGCCAAGAAAACTAGGGGTGTTCATGGTTTGGCCGAAACCGGTCAAACCGGCCAAACCGGATTAATTTGGCCGGTTTGAAATTTGATTTTCAAACTGGTGGTTTGAAAATTTTAAAACCGGTTAAATTTGGTTTGGTTGTGGTTTGGAGACTGAAACTGGCCGTATCGGCCGGACCGGCCATATTTATATTTAATATATATATTAAAGATATTATAATTAATTAATATAATTTGTAGTTCATTTGTTAAGTTTCTACTTTTTCATACAATTAACCCATTTTTTAATTTCTTGGCCAACATACTCTAGTTTTAGTTTTAATTTTTTTTAATCAAAAATCAACTAATAAATTTTAACATTAAATATTATTATTTTATATAATTTACTTTAGATAAATTAAGTATGAACATAATTATTATAATTTTACATGTCTCTTTCGATTTTACATTTGAATTTTAAGGTTATAATTTTAATACAATTGACTATGTATTTCTTTTGGTTTAACATTAAATTTAAAATATAATATTTTTAAAAGTAAAATTACATTATTATAAGTAGTAAAAAATAATAGAAATTAATTAATTTGTATTTAGGCCCTCGTTTTTTCAAAATTATAGTAGATTGTTGAAAGTTGAAACATATTTCATTTCAAACCGTCAAACCGGCCGGACCAAACCGTTTTTATACGGTTTGGCTGGTTTGGTTTCGAAAAATTATTTGGCCGGTTTGGTTTGAAAATTTTTCAAAACCATACCTATTGGTTTGACCGAGATTTTTCTTCCAAACCGGCCAAACCGGACCGCGAACACCCCTAAAGAAAAATGGATCTTCATCCTCCTCCACTCCAGAAAAATTGAAGGATAAAGAAAAATGCTGGTTCGAAGACAACCTCTCATTGTCTCTTTTGTTGCAGTTTTTTGCTTTTCATGTACTTGTAATGATCTCACATATAATGAAAGGTTAAAAATTGCTGGTTCGAAGACAACCTCTCATTGTCTCTTACCTTAGATACTTTATATTTAGCTGAATTCACATTTTCCAATGTGATCAGCACATTGCTTTTCGCGCTAAATTGATTTATATTAATCGAGTAATATCTCTGCGATTCAGGGGGAAGCACAATTCTGAGTAGTGTTAGAATTTCATACCTTGTTGGTCCCTGATCAGAGTATGAATAATTGTGCAGTGGAAGTTTTACTAAGCAGTTGCACTCTAAAACTGGGGGGTCATTTTCCCAATTAAGGATTTATAAAAATTGTGTTAGCCGAGAGTTTTACTAAGTCAGTTTACAGATATACACTTCAACACTTTAGTGAAGTGTTGAAGGTTTCAAAACTCAGTTGAAAACTGTGTAATGAGTAAAGTAACAAAAATTGTAAATGAGACAGGATATTATAGTGGTTTGGATCCTTAAGTCCTACGTCCACTCTTCGGAAATTAATCTGATAATTCACTAAGTAATGAAGTATACACTCTTCACGATCTATAACCAATCACCACAAAAACCACCATTCGCAGTAAACTGGATCACTCGCACAGGTAGATGATCTTCACTCCTTCTTTCGTTCCTCGAAGCCAGGTAACACCTCAAAGTCTTCTCAAAACTGGCAGCCGTCGCAAATGGATTGAGTACAAACCTCCCTTCTCCTTCTCCGGTGGATGGATGGTTGAGTTCTTCCTAGAATACTCAAAAGGTAGCATTCGCCCATAAGAACTTGTTCCTCGACAGAGAACCAGGTTGCTATGTTCTTACGTGTAGAGTAAGAACACCAACAAGAAAGACTAAGTCGAATCGAATTAATCCTCGTGTACTCAAGGTCACACGGTGAATCACAGAAGATTCAGTAAGCAAGATAGCCTCGTGTTCATAGATTGACACATGGAGTAAATGTCGTTTGCTTGTGAGCTTTGAATGTTATGAGCTTTAAATCCGACAGAGTTTCGGTTAGGTTCTGTTGGATTCAATTATCGTGCGTGTGTAAAGTATCTCTCTGGTCCTTCTGGTATTTATAGTTGGATCTCTGAAAGTAGCCGGTAGAGACAATTTGAATGTTGTCCAATCAATGGCCATTCTTTTCTGTTGTAGCAGACCTGCTCCTCTGCCTTTTCGGAACACTGTCATGCTTTTGCAGAGACAGTTTTGTCTTGTTGTGTAAGACTCGAACAACGTTGTACTGTAGTCATAACTGTGTGTATCTTTGTTCCTTATCATTGAGTCTTCAATTCTCTTTATGACTGCTCGGCTCCTTGCTTTTCACGTGATTCTTTTGGAGTGAAACTATGCTGGTTCGAAACTGTGAGCGGCTCTCGACAGTTTCTCTTTAAAAAATTGTGTCCACAGTTTTCATCACTATTGCTTCCTTTACAGTTTATAACTGTCTGCACAGTTTTCTCGATTATTGCTTCTTGAACTGTCTTCACAGTTTTCTTCGGTCCTTCTGTTCGGACAGTTCCATCTTCAAAAATTGTTCCACAGTTTTTGGCAATTTGCTTCTTCCGAACTATTACAACTCGATTATCCTATACAAGAATTACATGAAGTAATAAGTATAATGACTAAATCTTTGTATACATTTTTGACACATCAAAACATCAAATTAAAGGTGAGATTTCTACATCAACATCTAACAGAAGGGATACTACTACATCACTAGGTGGCCGGGGGGTAAGTCGCCGGTAGTGTCGGCCTCTCCTTGAAACTTCAAGGATTGGCATGGCAAGTTCTTCTTCCTTGGGTTGAACCCAATAGCCCCGGAGTTCCTTACCTCTGGTGGAAAAGCAAAGAGTAGATGTTTCTTCTTTATGCGATGATTCTTTGATTTTCTTCTTGATCTTGTTTAATTTTGGTAGATCTCTGGTTGTGCAGGTATTCCAAGAATTGAGCTTACTTTGGAGGTGACAATGAGATTGGATTTCGTCTATCTCGAGGGTGAGAGGAGTTGGGACACAGTTTTTGCAGATTGAAGTGTTATTGTAAACTCGATCAGATATCCGGATGGGAGCGAGCTAGTACTTCTTGAGGACTACCGTTGCGAGCTTTTAGATCAGGTAGCCATCGCCCAGATGTTGGCATCGAAGAAGAGGGCGAGGGAGGAGTCCTCGCGGACTCTTGAGGATAATCCCTCCTCTAAGAAGGTGGGAGGTACTTTGGCCACGCCGATTTCCAAGGTTCCTGAGGAAATCCAAGGTGCGGTCGTTGGCCGTCAAGGTGCACCTCCTCAGGGTGTAGGCCGTCAGGGTGTTTATGTCCAAGGTGAGGGGGGCCTGACCACCTCGCATCATTCTTCCAGGTGTCGGGATGATCGTTCTTCCTGACAGACGGATTCTTCTGGGCACGGCTCGGTGGAGGATCACCCTGGTCGGGGCAGAAGGTTATCGCGGAGGCTACAACTCCACAAAGGTGCGGGCTCTGGTTTAGGCAAGGTGGCCAGGGCGTCGGAGGCCCAAGGTGGTGGCACACCTTCCTTGCTGCCATCAGGTCGATCCCCGGCCCCCAATGTGAGAGCTGCGGAGGTGGATGCCTTCTATGGCCAGGTGCGGAGGCTACTTTTGGAGACGGAGCCCCTTCCGGAGGGCAACGCTGACCTTGCACACTGATCCATCGACATGGATCGAAGGTTCTTGTTGGTAGGTGTTTTCTTGTTTCCCTGTTGCTCGCTTCTCAACTTTTCTCTAATCGTGTGCTATTTTCTTCAAGCTGAACATGAACACTATCACCTTGCACATGGACCTGGTATTCAAGGTCAGCCACCTGAGCTCCGAGCTGTGGAAGGCGAGGTCTGACTTGTCTCGGGAGAGGGTGTGCAAGTCTGATCTGGCTGATAGGGCAAAAACCCTTGCACCTGAGCTGAGCAAGGAAGATTCTAACTTGGCGAGCTCTCTGGATGAGCTAATCGAGGTGTGGGAGAGGCTGGCGTGCCTTGAAAAATAAGTTGAGGTAGCCTCTCGGAAGGCAAGTGAGGTGGACTCCTTGAGGAGTAGGCTGCAGGTGCAGCGGGAGAGCTACGTGAGGGATGTCGCAACCTTCGTGGAGAAGGTTGCACGTATGCGAGCTGGTGAGGGCCTGAACTATGAGCAGGTCATTACCGACCCTGATTTCAGGGAGACCTTTGGCGTGAGTACCCTTTCTTTTTGCCTCTATTCCTTTTGATTCTTTATGTCTCCCTTGTGCTAACTCATCCTTGTTCTTGTTTCAGCTAATGGTGGAGGAGGCTACTCGCATTGCCGAGTCTAAAGTAGCTGCTCAGGGAGCACCTCCGGCCTCTGTTGTACCTATCGCAGTTGTGCCCCTTGATCCTGCCAAAGTCCCCGTCAATGCTACCATCATCCTACCTCCTCCAGTGCCATATGTGACGCACGTTGACCCCCTTTAGGGTTGTTAAATTGATTTGGTGCCTTCTTTGGAAGTGCACAGGGTGATCAGCCCCAGCCTTTGCCTGCCGCGAGCCCCAGCGCCTCCTCCGTCGCGGATCCGCCTGTGGTTGTCGACCCTGACCCGCCTGGATCTGACGCTGTTGACTCCGTGCTGAAGTCCTCTGGGGGTCTGCCTTAAAAAATTTCTACTTTGAACAATTTACTTTCTTGCACGAACAAGCTTTAATTTCGCGTACTTTGAACAATTTAAATTTCCTACACTTTTACTTTCTTTTGGGGGGATGGTCGTTTGATGCCCCCCTCCTTTTGAAATGAATGTTTTTGCTCTCCATATCTCGTGATTCCTTTATTGTGCTCGCTTTCCTTTGATGTGTAGTGTTTTTGGATACCATGCGTAACACTTAGTTATTGGTAAGCATGCATAGGAGCTTGAGAGCAATTACTACCTTTGTGCGGTGTCGACCATTTTGCGTGTAGCTTGTTTAACAAATTGTGATAGCCTGCCATGGCAAAGGTGAGTATGGCATTGCTCCTCCGATGCTTAAGTCAGTAAGGGTTTATTGAAATATAATAAATTGAAGAGCGAATATAAACGATGATGAAAATAGCATATCTGGAAGTAGCAGGTAGGTGTTGCTTTGCACACCTTGTGCGCACCCATCCTGACGCTCAAGTTTGTATATAGTTCAAAACAAAATAATGAATTAAATGATAAAGTTAGATTAAGAGATGCGTATCTGAGATGCCGAGCCATTTGGTCGACATCTATGGGTAGTACTTCTTGAGGTGCTTGATGTTCCAAGAATTTGCTATTTCTCTGCCATGGCTATATGTACCTCGGCCGACCACCTTGGAAATAAGATATGGACCTTCCCACGTAGGTGCGAGCTTGCCTCAGCTGCGATCCTTTGTGTTGTCAAATACCCTTCGAATTACCAGGTCACCTTCCACAAAACTCCTTAGCCGTAGTTTGGTGTTGAAGAATCTTTAAACTTGGGATGTTTGTCGGGACATGGTTACGCCGGCTTCATCGCTAGCATTGTCAATCAGCTGAAAGTTTTTAAGCAAGCATTTTGTGTTCCCTTCTTCGTCATGAAATTCGATTCTCAGGGTTCTGGCCTTTATTTCTGCTGGAACCCTTGCTTCTACTCCGTACGCAAGCGGAAAAGGTGTTGCGCTCATGGCCGTTCTGGGAGTTGTTCTATAGGACCATAACATCGTAGGTTACTCTTCTACCCATCTTCTGTTGTAGGTTCTGAGGCATTTCTTGAAAGTTTCCATCAATTTCTTGTTTATTGATTCCGCAAGTCCATTTGCCTCTGGATACATTAGGATTAAGAATGTGATTTTTATCCTATACTTGTCGCAAAAGTCTCTAAGCCTTCCGCTCGTGAATTGAGCTTCGTTGTCCGTTCATATTTCTTCCGGAACTCCGAAGCGTTGTCCGTTCATATTTCTTTCAGAACTCCGAAGTGACATAGAATGTGTGTCCAGAGAAACTTGATTACATCTGCATCTCCTGTATTTCTTATGGCTTCGGCTTCCACCCACTTCGTAAAGTAGTCTGTGGCCACCAAGATGTACTCCCTCTAACCCGTACCTCGGGGTAGCTTTCCCACAATGTCCATCCCCCAAACCATGAAAGGCCATGGGGCGATCGTGTTATGTAAAGGTTCAGCACTTTGGTGGGAAACTATTTCGAAACGTTGGCACCGTCGCACCTTCTAACGTGTTGGCCCACATCTTCCCATAGCATAGGCCAATAAAAACCTGCGGATAACACCTTGTGCGCAAGTGACCTACCACCTAAGTGATTGCCGCACTCACCTTCAATTATTTCTGACAGCAGATTCTTCGACTCTTTTTCATTTAGACACCTTAGTAAAGGTACTTCTAGGGATCTCCGGTATAGTTGCTCTTCAAAGAGTGTGAATTTTGCAGCTTGTCTTTCAAGTTTTGCTGCTTCGTATCTATTTTCCGGGTGTTGGCCATCCTGAGAAAATTTATTATGGGTGGCTTCCATGAGTTCTCATCTATTCGGAGGATTTGTAAGGTTTCCTGCGCATCTTGTTGTATTGCCGGCGTATCTACCCAAATAATGGGTATTGGGCGGTTAGTCTTTTCAACGACCGTGGAGGCTAAGTTTGCAAGCGCATTTTCCTGAGAGTTCTCATTTCTTGCAACGTGCTTGATTTTGCATTCCTCAAATTCAGATTTTAGTTTAGTTGCTAGCTCGTAGTATGGGAGTAGCCTTGGTTATTTGACTTGGTATTCATTGCTCATCTGGCACACCACGAATTGCGAATCACACCTCGTTTCCACATGCGTAGCCCCTAGCTCTCTTGCTAGCTGCATTCTTTTGATCAACGCCTCGTATTCAGCTTCATTATTTATCACATCGAAGTTGAGCCAGATTGCCCTTTCGAATGCTTCACCCCTAGGGTTTCTTACGAGAAGGCCAACTCCGTTTCCATGCAAGTTGTTGGCACCATCTGTTTGAATAATCCAGGTCCCGCTTCTTTGCTCTTTGCAGCTTAAGTTAGCTATTTCTGTTTTGGCTTCTTGCTGCAAACTTGTTATGAAATCTGCTATGAAATCTGCCAACACTTGTGATTTGATCGTCGTGCGCGGTTGAAATTCCAACCCATATCCCCCAAGCTCAACAACCCAATTTAGTGACCTCCCGGATAAGCTAGGCTTAGAGAACAAAGTCCGCAGAGGGTACGCAGTTACTACCGTCACCTTGTGGGTTTCAAAGTAGGGCCGCAACTTGTGTGTGTCCACCACGAGTGCTAGTGCGAGCTTTTCCAACACCGTATAACTTTTTTCTATGTCGACCAGTGGCTTGCTCGCGTAGTGGACCGGTAGCTTTTTTCTCTGTTCTTCTTTAACGAGGACAACCTCTAGTGCCTTTTTTGATACTGTGAGGTACAACAACAATGATTCCCCATTTTCGGGTTTGGAGAGTAGTGGAGTGTTTGTCAAGTAATTCTTGAGTTCTTCGAGTGCCCTCGCGCATTCCTCGTTCCACTCGAACTTCTTCCCCTTCCTCAAAGCTTGGAAGAAGTTATGCGTCTTTTCAGAATACCTTGAAATGAATCGGCTAAGAGCCACAAGTCTCCCTGTCAGCCACTGCACTTCCTTCGGATTTCGTGGGTGTGTAATATCCGCAATTTCCTTAACTTGCATTGGGTAGCTTTGATTCCTCTCTTTGTTACAATATAGCCCAAGAACTTCCCGAAGCAACACCAAATGAGCATTTCGATGGGTTGAGCTTCATATTGTATTTGTCTAGGATGTTGAATGCTTCTTCGAGGTGCGTCACATGATCATTGGCTTCCTTGGATTTTACGAGCATATCATCGATGTACACCTCCATGGTTTTGCCAATAAGAGGCTCGAACATCTTGTTTACTAATCTATGATAAGTCAAACCAGCATTCTTTAAGTCGAAAGGCATGACTTCTAACAGTATATCCCCTTGGTGGTCATGAATGTCGTCTTCTCTTGATCATCTAGGTGCATTTGTATTTGGTGATACCCTGAAAAGGCGTCCATGAAACTTAGGAGCTCGTGTCCGGAGGTCGTGTTCACGATAATATCAATATGTGGAAGAGGATAGGGGTCCTTGGGGCACGCCTTGTTTAGGTCTGTAAAATCTACACAGACCCTGTTCTTTCCATTTTTCTTCTTGACAACCACCACGTTAGCCAGCCAGGATGGGTATTTGACCTCTCTTACGGCTTTGGTATCTAGGAGCTTCTACACCTCTTCGTCGATTGCGTCGTTCTTTTCAGGTGCAAAGTGCCTTCTCCGCTGTTGTATCGGTCTTTATTGGGGATCTGCTTGCAGTGGATGTACCATGATCTTGGAATCTATGCCCGTCATGTCGCTGTGGGACCAGACGAATGTTTTTTGCCTTCGCATCAGGAATTGAATTAGGTTACTTCGTAGGTTGGGAGCCAAGTCTGTTTTGATGAAGGTGCTTCGGTTGGGATTTTCGTTTAGGCTTACTTCTTCCAGCTCCTCCACAACATGCGCCATGTTGGACGGAGACGGTTCCGAGCTTTCTTGGCTGCACACGGACTTGAAGCTTGAATAGTAACATTCTCTTGAGGGGTTCTGCTCGCCTTTGATTGTTTGTATCCCCCAACAAGTAGGGAACTTTACTACGTGATGGTAGGTAGACACCTCAGTCTTCAAGGTGTGTAGCCAGGGTCTCCCCAAAAGTACGTTGTATGAGGACGGCGCATCTACGATAGTGAAGTTGACGTCAAGTTGTTCACCTCTGCAATAGGTTAGTAAAGTGATCGTTCCTTTGGTAACTTTTTTCTCTCCATTGAAACCTATAAGGGTTGTGACTTTTGGTACAATCTTCTCTTTAGGTATCTTCATATCATGTAGGGTTTATTAGGAACAAGATATTGGCAGAGCTTCCATTATCCACAAGGATTCTTTTCACCAGACAGTTTGATATCAACATGGAGATCACAAGTGCATCGTGGTGTGGGTGGGGCAATCCCGGCGACTCGTCGCTGCTAAACTCAATGGATTCGTGTTCTGGGTTCTTCCTTAGGATGGAATCGTCTTCCCTTATTATGTGCCACATTTTCTTGGCTGAGGAGCGGGTTACCCCGCTTATCTTCGATCCTCCAATAATAACGTTCACAGTGCCCGTGGGTCTATCTTCCTTTTTCTTGTCCTGGCCTTCTCTTGTCCAGTTCTTCTTACCTCTGTCGGTGAGGTATTCCTTTAGCAGACCATTCTTGAGTAACTCAATTATTTCTAGCCTCGGGGCCCGACAATCTTCAGTGAGGTGACCGTGATCTCCGTGGAACTTGCAATACTTTTTTGGGTCCCTTGTTGCTGGGTCCGTTTTCATCTTTTCCGGCCATCTAACTTCGTTCAGCAACTTTTTTAGAACTGAGTTCACCAAACTATTTGCATTGATCGTCAAGTTGTAATCAGGCACATAAGGCGCCTGTGTGGGAGTTACTGCGTACGCATGGTGTGGCCGGTTGTAAGGGTGCGACCTGATCGATTGCCTATCACTTGTTTCGGGCTGCAGGCTCTCGCGGTAGGAGGGAGGTCTTCTTTCTTCCTTTACGGGTATCTTTCCAAGGAGCGCTCGCCTTGACTTTCTATAGGGCTCGTCCTCTTCCCACTTAATCGGGGCCCATGCTCTGTTGATCGCATTGTTCAAGCTGTTGCATGGGTATATTGATAGATCCATGTAGAGGTGGGAGTCAATGTCTAACCCCTTCTTGAAGGCTCAAAGGGCGGTATCCGCGGGACAGTTAGGCACAACAAAGAGCTCCTTGTTGAACCTTGACAGATAGGAGAGCAATGTTTCTTTCGGTCCCTGTACTATGGAATATAGATCATCTGGATGTTTGTCAAGGTGTCTGCTGCTAGAATACTGCCTTCAGAATAGTTGATGTAGTTCGGCAAATGACCCGATTCTTCCTTGAGGCAAATTCATGAACCACTGGAGGGCTGGCCCTGTCAGGCTTGATCCAAAGTTCTTACACATGACGCCGCGAACATTTTTTACTTGTACAATGTGATGTGGGTCTCCGGATCCATTTTTCCATCGTAGAGCGCAAACATTGGTTGGGTAAACCTTGCTGGTATTTCTGCCTCAGCTATCTCCTGGGTGAAGGGTGACTTAGCGAAGCTATCCCTTGGTATAAGCTTTTTCGGTGCCGGCATTCCTGGCACCTTTGCTAAGAGCGAGTTGTACTCCTTCATCTTCTTCTCAATTCGTGCCTCCATAGCTTTGAGGGCTCGTGCCATAGCCTCTGCAGCGTCATTCGATTAGCCGGCTCCTCCTTTTAGATTCTCTTTTGCAGTCTCGGGAGCGGCTCCAAACCCTTGAGGGGTGCGCGGTACGTTATCCAGGATGGTTTCAAAGTTGTCGTTCAGGTTTCGAGGATGGAGTGGTTGCAGTCCACCTGATCCGTCTACCTCCTGAATTATGGGTTCCTTCCCTAGTGGATAGGGTTGAGACTTCTGACGGAGCGCTAGGCTTTCTTCCTGCAACTTGTGGTATGAGCTCATGATGCCCTCGATCTTCTTGTTAGATGCATCTAGTTGTTTCTAGAACAGTTTTTGCTGCTCCGCCAACTTCGCAGCCGTTGTATCTGCTGGGACCGTCACTATCACACCTGGAGGATCAGCGAGCACCATGGCACCTTGTGGTGGGACGTTCTTCGGGGTTGTTTCCTTCTCGTTCCCAGATGTGGACATACTTTCGACCACTTTCCCTGTAAGATAACTACCAAGGGCCCCACGGTGGGCGTCAAAATGTTGAGGTTCAATTTCGTACAGGTACGGGGCCCCAGGAACCGACAGATAATATAGTAGGAAATAATACGAGAAAAGCAAGATAAAGATGATATTAAGAAGCAAATGATGCGAGAATGATAAATAAGATAAGATATAAACCGTAGTTCCTTTGATAAATAAAGGTTCGAGGTGCGCGAAGCAGATCGAACAGCGTTACAGCTAAACCAAAGTAAGAATTACAAGAGTTGAATGTAGAATACTTGTATATTTGAAATGGGGTTGACTGCCCCTATTTATAGATCATAGGGGAGCCGTTTACATGACATAAACCTAGCCGCTAGGGTTTGCTAGAATTTAGGAGTTGTTGGAGCCGCCTCAGCGAGGATATGGATCTGGTGCAACCACCCACGCCTTATCAGGAACTGCCAAGGCTTATCCTCAAGCTGGTCAGCTCAATTTCTCGATCGCACACCTTACCTGGTAGCTCAAGGTGCGCTTGGTGCTGTTCTGAGGTGTGTGGCCCTCCTCTGCGACTGTTTTGCCTTAGCTACGTCCAGTGTATTTGAGCATACCTTCTGGGAGCACCTTGATAAGCTTCAACTGCAAGCTGCACCTGCGCAGCTTCTCCGGAGCTTCGCAGGTGCTCTCGGCTTCACGCCTTGCTCTTAGACTGGGAACAAGGTGTGCACCTGGTCAAATCGGGTCGGGGTAGGTCCGTTTAGGCCACAGCTCCAACAACGAGGTTTTCAAGAGTCATTAAAAGTCACGTAAGACTTAACCTATACCACATACAGGTCCATAAAACCTTATTCACTATCTTAGGGAAGGGTAGGTAACATCATCTTCAAGGCATCTCCATTAAAGAAGACATCATATTGTCGGTGTTATCACTTGAACTTGTACAATTTAGTTGTCCCATTGAACCTAGTTTTTGGGATCTCCAATCATCTAGGTTGGGGTATCCACTACACTCATTCATATTGTGGATTTCAATCCCATTCCCTCAAGCAATTTATTCATTTGATCTCGGTTTAACCCTTTAGTTAGCGGATCCGCAAGGTTATCATTTGATTTTACATAATAAATAGATACCACTACATTTGAGATCAATTGTCTAACGGTATTATGTCGACTATGTATATGTCTCGATTTTCCATTGTACATGTTATTTTGTGCTCGGCCAATTGCCGCTTGGCTATCACAGTGAATCATCACTGATGGCACATGTTTGATCCTACATGGAACATCCTCTAGGAAATGTGGAAGCCATTCCACTTCTTCACCCGCTTTATCCAAAGCAATAAACTCGGATTCCATTATGGAGCGAGCTATACAAGTTTTTTTCATAGATTTCCACTACACTGCCCCCACAGATTGTAAATACGTGTCCATTCGTGGAGTGCGAGTCATTTGAATCAGAGATCCAATTGGCATCATTGTACCCTTCAAGTACAGGTTGAAACCTTGTATACTATAGCCCCAAATTAAGAGTATACTTCAAGTATCTCAAATTTCTCACAAGAGCCTTCCAGTGTTCCTTACTGGGATTGCTCGTGTATATGCTCAATTTGTTCACTGCGTATGTAAGATCTGGTCTAGTGTAGTTAGTCAAATACATTAGACTACCAATGACCCTTGCATATTCCTCTTGACCAACAGGGTCACCTTTGTTCTTACTAAAGTGAACATTGAGCTATAGTGGTATTTTGGCAGGTAGACTATCATAAACATCGATTTTCCTTAACACTTTCTCAATGTAGTGAGATTGTGATAGACAATTCCATTAGGTTTTGTTATGATTCGCACACGATCAATCAAGACACGAAACAACACAATTAAATCTCGCCAACACTCAACACGTAGTTTACATGGTTCACTGGAGGTCTGGCTACGTCCACGGGCAGGTAAAAGAGTTCTCTTATCAGATGAGTAGGAGGGAAGATGATTACAACAATTCCACACTAAAAACTCTCACAAAAATGAAAACCAATTCCAGCTCTCTCTCTCTCAGAAAATCGATTCAGCTAAGATGTAGAAGTCGATTGTTATAACTACCTTTCAACAAACTTAAGCTATCACCCAATTGCTCTACTCCACGTGTTCATTAGAGCATCTGTTGCATTCTCTGGAGTGTGCACCTTTTCAAGCCTTATCCAACCCTTCTCCATGATGTCCCTGACAAAATGGAAATAGACATCAATATGCTTAGATTTGTTGTGGAAAACCGGGTGTTTAGCCAAGTGCAATGCACTTTAGCTATCACACAAAATCGTGATAGCTTACTGCTCAACTCCAAGTTCATTTATCAACCCTCTCAGCCATATGGCTTCTTTAATTGCTTCTGTGATTGCTATAAACTCCGCTTTCGTGGTGGATAGAGGAACTACAAACTGAAGATTTGACTTCCATAAGACTGCAACACCAAACAATTTGAACACAAGACCTAGCTGTGACTTTCTTGTGTCCAAACTTACAACATAATCAGATTTAACATACCCTAGAATAGGGTTAGTCACCTTTCCTTCTTGTTTTTCAAACACTAAACCACTCATCTGTGAACCCTTAAGATATTTGAGTATGCCAACTAGAACCCTCCAGTGCAGCTTCCCAGGATCTGCCATATACCTGCTAGTTATACAAACCGCATAGCATATGTCTGGTCGTATGCATATCATGAGGTACACGAGGCTTGCAATGAGACTAGCATATGGAATCTGATTCATCTCTTCTCTTTCTTTTTCTGACTATGGTTTCATATCTTAACTCAACCTCAAATCTTGACCTACAGGTATAGACAATGGCCTGCAATGTTTCATGTTGAATCTATCAAGCACTTTTGATAGATAACTTTGTTGCAGTAGCTTCAGTCATCCTCTAGCTCTTTCCCTTATGATATCCATGCTTAGGATCTTGGATGCTTCACCTAAGTCTTTCATAACGAATTCCTTGGACAAATCTGCTTTCACATGTCTTATTTCAGAAACATGCTTACCTGCAAGAAGCATGTCATCAACATATAATAACATATATATCAGGCTTTCATCATGTGCTCTCTTTTAAGTAAACACTTTTGTCAAAATCTGATCTCACAAAACCAATATTCATCATGTGAGAATAAAATTTCTTGTTCCACAGTCGGGGGCTTTGTTTCAAGCCATATAGAGACTTGTTCAATAGACAGACCTGATCCTCCTTCCCTTCCTCAACAAAACCTGGAGGTTGATCCATGTAGATCACCTCTTCAAGTTCACCATGTAGAAATGTCATTTTTACATCTAACTGATGTATTTCCGAATCGAATTGAACCACAATAGCCAACAACACCCTTATTGAAGTATGCTTCACCATTGGAGAGAATATTTCAGTAAAATCAACTCCTTCTTTCTGTGTATAACCTTTGGCTTCCAACCTAGGCTTGAATCTTATATGTTGGTCACTAGAGTTCTCAATATTTCTTTTGTATAACCATCTACATCCAACAGATGACTGTCCTTTTGGCTTGTCTACAAGTATCCAGGTTCGATTATCCCTTAAAGAAGACATCTCTTCTTTCATAGCTTGAACCTACAACTTACTTTCTGAGCTTCTACATGCATCATTATAGGTCTTTAGCTCATCATCCTATAAATTCTGTGATATATTCAAACTCAAGAATATAACATCAGCTTCTAAAAACCTCTAGGGAGGGTGTATCTCCTTCCTCACTCTATCCCTGGCAAACATGTAGCTTCCCAGTGGTATTTTCTGATCCTGATGTTCTTGTGTCTGTGTATCTGGTTGTTGATTCATAGATGGTATAGGTTCTTCTTTCACATCTTCCTGCACTAGAACTGTAGTCTCATCTTTTGTATCTTCCAACTTCTCACCTTCATCTAGTTCAGGCACATTTCCCTTCTTGTTCTCCAAGTAGGGCATTCTACTTTCATCAAACACCACATCGCTTGATGTGATTACCTTCTTTTGATCTAAGCTCCACAACCTATACCCTTTTGTGCCACTGGGATAGCCTAACACAACACATTTCAATGCCCTAGGATCCAACTTATCTTGCTTCAAGTGAGAGTATACAAAGCAACCAAATGGTTTCAGTAATGAATAATCAGGTTCCTTACCAAACCACATCTGATCTAGATCCTTAAACTATAGTGCAGTAGAGGGACTTCAATTCACCAAGAAACATGTTGTGGCCAATGCTCAATGCTTCCCCCTAGAAACTCTTAGGCAGCCTAGAACCCAAAAGTAAGCACCTTACCCTCTCCAAGAGGGTTCTATTCATTCTTTCTACAACCCCATTCTATTGTGTGTTGTAGGGAACCATTTTATGTCTTCTAATCCCTTTCATTCTACAGAAATAGTCCAACTCTTCAGTCAAGAACTCCATTCCATTGTCAGTTCTCAAACACGTTATTTTCACCCCCCCCCCCTTTCATTCTCCACAAGGTTACACCAATCCTTGAATCTTGTTGTTGTCTGATCTTTGGTTTTCAAAAGAAGCACCCACACTTTTCTTGTGCAGTCATCAATCAGGGATAGAAAATACCTACATCTTCCAAGGGTTTGGGTCGTTGAGGGACCCTAAATGTCAGCATGGATGTACTCCAGTGGGTGTTTTCTTCTGTATTAAGTTGGTTTGTATGGGAGCTTCTTACTTTTAGATAGAAAACATTCTTCACAGCTGCTGAGATCAGTTTCTGGATTGAACTTGATCAGTCCTTGCTTTCTAAGTTCATCCAGCCCCCTCTTACTTATACGGCCAGTTATCAAATGCCACAGCTTGAGATCTTCCTCATGAACCACATTTGTCTACCCTTCTACAGCTTATGCATAAAGATAGTATATGCTATTGTGCCTTTTGCCTTTCAGCACATCATCTGCACCCTTGGAGACTATTATTTCACCTCCATCACCAACAAACTTATATCCCCTGGCTTCTAGAGTTCCAAGAGATATGAGGTTCCTTCTAATCTAAGGTATGTACCTTACCTCAGTTAGCATTTTCACTTCTCCCTTGTGATTATGGATTCTAATTTAACTCATTCCTTGTATACGATAGACATGGTTGTTTCCAAGCATCATAGTGCCCATGTTCATCAAACTTATCTCTGAGAACCATTCCAACTTGTAGCACATGTGAAAAAAACATCCTGAATCCAGTATCCAACCATCATTCGAACAATCCACTACATTCAATACCTCATCATTTGTCTGCTCTGAGGATCTGATGGTGTTGGATCCTGGATTTTGTTGATTCTTCAATCTTAGGACTGAGCAGTCTCTTATTAAGTGGCCAGCCTTCTTGCAGTAGTGGCAGATCCTACTCTCTTATATCTGCCCTGAATTATTTTGCTCAATGTTCTGAAATACAACTCTATTCTTCTTCTGGAACATGTTTGTCTTATTATCCTTCT
Organism: Plectranthus barbatus; assembly: GCA_026898455.1. Taxonomy (NCBI): domain Eukaryota; kingdom Viridiplantae; phylum Streptophyta; class Magnoliopsida; order Lamiales; family Lamiaceae; genus Plectranthus; species Plectranthus barbatus. The sequence continues at coordinate 35,283 of JAPKLW010003417.1, forward strand.
TAATGTTGAAGGATTGTTTATCAGAGTTGAACAATCTCTTATTTCCATTATTCCTCTTTTGAAACTTGTTGTTTTGACCATTCTTGACAAACAAGCCTACATTGGATGACTCACCTCCCATGCTTTCAGATAATCTCTCAATCTCCATGCATTTGAGTGCAGATAGTACCTCATCCAAAGAGAGTGTGCCTGTTCTCCCATATGTCAATGTATCCTTCATGTTAGAGTAAGACTTTGGCAATGCATTTAACAAATGTATTGCTTTGTCTTCATCTGCTATCTCAACCCCAATACTCTCTAGATCATCCACAGCCTTATTAAAGTCATCCAACTGTTCCTTAATACTCTTATCATCTATGAACTTGCTAGAATAAAGTCTTTGTTTCATGTATATTCGGTTTGCAAGTGACTTTGTTTGATACAAAGTCTCAAGTTTCTTACAAATGTCGGCTGCTGTCTTTTCTTTTGATACCTCTCTCAATATTTTTTCATCAAGGCTTAGAATGAGGGCACTTCTAGCCTTATTCAACAGTTTCAACTTCTGCTAGGTTGTTTTGGTCTTGAAACCAGCATCATCAGCCAAAATAGCTTCTTGTGATCCTTGTTGTGTTGGAACAACATGCATATTCAATTTCCACAGTTTGAAATCATTTTTACCCGTAAATTTCTCTATCTCATACTTTCCAGAAGCCATATCTCACAAGATATACAATCTTGATCCAAATACTACTGATATAGAGACAGACAGATACACCACAGACCGTCAACAAGACAGGAAAGCAAATTCACAAAACCCCAAATTGCAGATTTAAGAGAACCCACGAATACAGGTAGAAGTGTAAGCAATTCAAGCAGCAGATGAGTAAACTCCTCAACAAAATTCAAGATTATGACATACTAAGACAAATCTTGATATACCCCATAGATTCGCAAAAGATTGAAGAACAATGAAACAAGAACCAAGAGGGATTCTTACTTGGTTCCAGCTTACACAGAAAATCAAATCCCATGCTTCTTCTACTTCTTGATCGTGATTGTGCGCACTTTGCGTTTCCCACAGACGGTGCCACTTGTTATGATTCCCACACGATCAATCAAGACACGAAAAAACACAATTAAACCTTGCCAACACTCAACACGCAATTTACGTGGTTCACGGTGGTCCGGCTACGTCCACAGGCAGGTAAAGGAGTTCTCTTATTAGATGAGTAGGAGGGAAGATGATTACAATAATTTTCACACTGAAAACTCTCACAAAAAATAAAAACCAAATTGCAGCTCTCTCTCTCAGAAAATTGACTCAGCTAAGATGTAGAATTCAACTGTTATAACTGCCTTTCAACAAACATAAGCTATCGCCCAATAGCTCTGTTCCACGTGTCCGTTATATAGCTCTCACAAAACGAAAAACACGCTTCTATAAGTCATCAGCAACTTTTTCTTACTTAACCAAAAACAAAGCCACCAAAATGACTCCAACCAAAATTGACTATTACTAAAACTGACTTTGAGCTCAACATACACACGTACAAACCTGCTCTAACATCATGCAACCGCAGTACATGTTTTCTTATGATTTTGATTCCAAGAATCACTTCAGCCACACACATGTCTTTCATGTCGAAGTTCTTCTCCGAAATTCGTTTAGTATCAACAATTATTTGTTGATTTCTACCCATGATCAACATGTCATCTACATAGAGGCAAAAAATCACAAAATTATCAAACGTGCCTTTGTAGTATACACATTTGTCACATTTGCTATATTTGAAACCGTTTGACAACATCACATTGTCAAATTGAACATGTCAATGTTTGGTGCTTGTTTTAGACCTATGAGGATCTAACCAATTTGCATACCTTTTTATCTTGTCCGGGTACTACAAATCCTTCGGGTTATTCCGTATAGATTTCTTCTTCTAGCTCTCCATTTAAGAAAGCTGTCTTTACATCCATTTGGTGTATTTCGAGATTGTGCAAAGCAGCAATCTCTATAAGCACCCTAATGGATGTGATCCTAGTCACTGGTGAATAGGTATCGATGAAATTATCTCCCTCTCTTTGTTTAAAGCCGTTTGCCACAAGGCGAGCTTTATACTTATCGACCGAACCATTTAGCTTTGTACTTTATTTTAAGGATACACTTGCATCCTAAGGGCTTACAGTCTTTTGGGAGATCGGTCAAAATCCATGTGTGATTTTGCATAATTGATTCAATATCACTATTAATGGCTTGTTGCCATAGTGAGGCATCGGGTCTAGCTAGGGCATCTTTAGTGGTTCTAGATTCATCATCTAACATATAGGTGACGAAGGCCGGACCAAAAATTTTAGCCACTCTAGCCCTTTGACTATGTCTAGGTTCTTCCTCTATAGGATTAGAATTGGTAGTCTCTTCATATGTCCTTTTTCTAGACATTGTCGGTACATCTTCTTTATTCTTACAAGGACAGATGTGCTCAAAGAATATAACATTCCTTGATTCTATAGTGGTGCCTTCGGTCACATTCGGATTATCCGATTTGTGCACTAGAAATTGATAGGCAACACTATTCAAAGCATACGCTATAAAGATGCAATCGATTGTTTTGGGTCCAATTGCAACTTGTTTAAGTATAGGCACTTCAACCTTTGCTAAACAACCCCATACCTTAGGGTATTTGTAGGATGGTCTTCGTCATTTCCACAACTCATAAGGGGTCACTTCTTTCCCTTTAAGAGGTATCTTATTCAAGATATAATTGGCTATCAAAATAGCTTCTCCCCACATATTTTGGGGTAGCCCCGAACTAATCAACAAGGCATTCATCATTTCCTTTAGTGTCCAATTTTT
>JAPKLW010003418.1:3096-5596 GCA_026898455.1 Plectranthus barbatus
AGTTCTCCGCCATAAACCTTATACTGTGCCTATTGCTTAGACCGTTCTAGAAAGTCATGTCGAGACGAATTAAGAAATCGAATAAGAATGAAAATACCAAGAAATGAAAGGGTATCGAATTTGATTTATTTGTATTGTATCTGAACCGAATCTTGTCTATTTCAACTTTGACTTTTTGTTCTTTCAACAAACCAATTTACCCTTTCAAATATGAAATATGTATGAAGTATTAACATTCTTTTTGAATGAAAGAAAAAAAGAGAAAATAGAATTTCATTTTTTTCTTTAAGAAACTTTTCCCATCTATTTTATAGTATTTTATAGATGGGGTATATCTCGCCAAGATAGATAAAAGAAAAGTATGTATTATGATCCAGATTTGAAATTAATACGTATCCCGCTTCATATCAATTAATTTATATTTCTAAAAGAAAAGTTTAACCATGTGTCAGGAACCAGATTTGAACTGGTGACACGAGGATTTTCAGTCCTCTGCTCTACCAGCTGAGCTATCCCGACCATTTTCAATATAGCATCCCACCCTCATTTTATTAGATGACTGCAGTCGATGTCAATTAAAGGGACAAGGGGGATTACAAAGTTTTCTCCAAGTCCTTTAATTTTAATACTATTTTGTGAATTATTCACATTGGCATTCCTTGCTTCATTTGGAATGCGTATTCTATATCACATGTGATAAGAGAAAGTCATTTACGCCCAAATACGTTTGTCAAAGAATCAGAAAGATAAAGGAATTTGGAACCGCTAACTAAAAGGGAAAAGGGGGGGTAGGGTAAATATTTTAGGGGTCAAATAAGCTTTTTGGGGATAGAGGGACTTGAACCCTCACGATTTTTAAAGTCGACGGATTTTCCTCTTACTATAAATTTCATTGTTGCCCATATTGACATGTAGCATGTAGAATGGGACTCTATCTTTATTCTCGTCCGATTAATCAGTTCTTTAAAAGATCTATCGGACTATGGAGCGAATGAGTTGATGAATATTCGATTTTTTCTTCAACGTAGAATCAATTCACACCAATTTTTCCATTTTTTCATATTAAAAGATTCGGGCCATCATTAACCATTTGATATAGTATTCAATAGATGTGTTTATCCTTCATCCTTTCTAAAGTTTTCATGGAAGATTCCTCTACCAGCGCAGTCAACTCCCATTTGTTAGAACAGCTTCCATTGAGTCTCTGCACCTATCCTTTTCGTTTTGTGAATCTTTGTTTTGAGAAAACAGGATTTGGCTCAGGATTGCCCATTTTTATTAATTCCGGGGTTTCTCTGAATTTGAAAGTTATCACTTAGTAGGTTTCCATACCAAGGCTCAATCCAATTAAGTCCGTAGCGTCTACCGATTTCGCCATATCCCCCTTCCTTTTTCTTTTTTTTTGAGATTAAGATTTTATTAGAATATTAGTCCTTTTTCTTTCATTTCTACTGGAACCTTTGAATTTATTAGATAGCGATTACTATCCCGACAAAGTCTTTTTTCTTACCTATAGGAAACCCGTATTTGATTCAATCAAATTGGATTTTATCATTTCTGTATCGGCAATTCAATATAGATTGATATATATCCTTTATAGATCTTTCTATTCATGCCATTTTTCCCATGCAATTGGGATACTCAAAGGGTCGATTCTTTTTTTTTTTTTTCTTAACTTCCCCTTTTACGAATGAAAGCCGGGGAATGTTTGATTAGTTATAACTAATCAACCGAATTCGGAAGAAATAAATAAATTATAGAGAAATATAATATATAGGATAGAAAATATAGAAGTGTAACAAAAAGAATTTCAAATGTCATGTGAATTCAAAATAAAAAAAATTGACTATCTAAAAATATTTAAGATTGACTATCGAATATTATTCTATTCGAATTTATAATTCTGATAAAGAAATCAAAATTCTATATCGCTATATAAAATATAAATCGTTATGTTCTATAATATCCAATATTTATTGGTAATTATGGATTCTATTCTTTTCTATATTTCTAGAGACACTATACTTATAGTGTCTTGAATTTCGATGCATAGAAAATTTCTATTACTATAATGCGGGCCCGCTTAGCTCAGAGGTTAGAGCATCGCATTTGTAATGCGATGGTCATCGGTTCGATTCCGATAGCCGGCTTTTTCTATTTTTCATTTTTTTATTCAATTTTTTTTTGAAAAATTGAGAATCTTCCTTTGAAATCAAAGAATATTGAAAAGTGTCTTCCCCTCTTTCCAAAATCCATGAATTTATTAAATTATAGGTTAAGTTGTTATAGGGGGAACCCCTGACTATGCCAGGAAAAGGATCTTATATATTCTTATATATATAATAATAGAAAGTTTGACTATTTATCCAATTTATCTCATTCTTCTTTATAGTATTTATAGTAATAGTACATTACTTCAGCAAACTTCGCTTCATTTAGTTCAGTTTGAGTTTAGATTTATTCTGTAAAATCAAATTTTCAAAAAAAAAAAAGAATGAAA
>JAPKLW010003418.1:13096-20596 GCA_026898455.1 Plectranthus barbatus
ACATTTAGTACATGTCGCTATTCCTGGATCCAGAGGGGAGTACGTTCGATGGAATAATTTCTTAGATGTATTACCACATCCTCAAGGGTTAGGCCCACTTTTTACAGGTCAGTGGAATCTTTATGCTCAAAACCCTGATTCAAGTAGTCATTTATTTGGGACCTCCCAAGGAGCAGGAACTGCCATTCTAACCCTTCTTGGGGGATTCCATCCACAAACACAAAGTTTGTGGCTGACTGATATTGCTCATCATCATTTAGCTATTGCATTTATTTTTCTTGTTGCTGGTCATATGTATAGAACTAATTTCGGAATTGGACACAGTATCAAGGATCTTTTAGATGCACATATTCCTCCAGGAGGGAGATTGGGGCGTGGGCATAAGGGTCTTTATGATACAATCAACAATTCGCTTCATTTTCAATTAGGCCTTGCTCTAGCTTCTTTAGGGGTTATTACCTCCTTGGTAGCTCAACATATGTACTCTTTACCTGCTTATGCATTCATAGCACAAGACTTTACTACTCAAGCTGCATTATATACCCATCACCAATATATCGCAGGATTCATAATGACAGGAGCTTTTGCTCATGGAGCTATCTTTTTCATTAGAGATTACAACCCGGAACAAAATGAAGATAATGTATTGGCAAGAATGTTAGACCATAAGGAAGCTATCATATCTCATTTAAGTTGGGCCAGCCTCTTTTTGGGATTCCATACCTTGGGACTTTATGTTCATAATGATGTCATGCTTGCTTTTGGTACTCCGGAAAAGCAAATTTTGATCGAGCCCATATTTGCTCAATGGATACAATCGGCTCATGGGAAAACTTCATACGGGTTCGATGTACTTTTATCTTCAACGAGTGGCCCGGCATTCAATGCGGGTCGAAGCATCTGGTTGCCCGGTTGGTTAAATGCTGTTAATGAGAATACTAATTCATTATTCTTAACAATAGGGCCTGGAGACTTTTTGGTCCATCATGCTATTGCTCTGGGTTTACATACAACTACATTGATCTTAGTAAAAGGTGCTTTAGATGCACGCGGTTCCAAGTTAATGCCAGATAAAAAGGATTTCGGTTATAGTTTTCCATGCGATGGCCCTGGGCGAGGGGGCACTTGTGATATTTCGGCATGGGACGCATTTTATTTAGCAGTTTTTTGGATGTTAAATACTATTGGATGGGTTACTTTTTATTGGCATTGGAAGCATATCACATTATGGCAGGGTAATGTTTCACAGTTTAATGAATCTTCCACTTATTTGATGGGCTGGCTAAGAGATTATTTATGGTTAAACTCTTCACAACTTATCAATGGATATAACCCTTTTGGTATGATAGTTTATCGGTCTGGGCGTGGATGTTCTTATTTGGACATCTTGTTTGGGCTACTGGATTTATGTTCTTAATCTCCTGGCGGGGATATTGGCAAGAATTGATTGAAACTTTAGCATGGGCTCATGAACGCACACCTTTGGCCAATTTGATTCGATGGAGAGATAAACCCGTAGCGCTTTCTATTGTGCAAGCAAGATTGGTTGGATTAGCCCATTTTTCTGTAGGTTATATATTCACTTATGCAGCTTTCTTGATTGCCTCTACGTCGGGAAAATTTGGCTAATTTTTGAATGTGTTATATTCGCGATAATCTCATTTTTTTCGATGGAGAGAAGGCCTGCCTTCTTATATTTCTACATCTAGGATTCGACTTGTATCATGGATACTAATAGGACCTGAACCATTATGGCAAGGAAAAGTTTGATTCAGAGGGAGAAGAAGAGGCAAAAATTGGAACAGAAATATCATTTGATTCGTCGATCCTCAAAAAAAGAAATAAGTAAAGTTCCATCGTTGAGTGACAAATGGGAAATTTATGGAAAGTTACAATCTCCACCACGGAATAGTGCACCTACACGCCTGCATCGTCGTTGTTTTTCGACCGGAAGACCGAGAGCTAACTATCGAGACTTTGGACTGTCCGGACATATACTTCGTGAAATGGTTCATGCATGTTTGGTGCCAGGAGCAACAAGATCGAGTTGGTAAGGATTAACCTTTCATTTCTATAGTCGATGATCATAAAGGGCCTCTTTACCATTCTGTATAAATGTACTATTCTATTTGTACAGATATGGTAGAGGGGCGCATTCAATCTTTCTTTGTCTATTAGTTTTTACTTCTTCTCTTCAACGCGGGGTAGAGCAGTTTGGTAGCTCGCAAGGCTCATAACCTTGAGGTCACGGGTTCAAATCCTGTCTCCGCAACATCTTTTTTTTTTATTTTATCCAAAAATCGGGGGGTTGGCTCTGTTAACTAATATCCCTTTTGGGGGGGTAGGAAAGGGAAAAAGAGGGGATAGACTCACTACACTATCACGACTAACTATACCCAATCCTTTAGCATATTTAAAGGATATTAAAAAAATTACTTTATCTTGGCGGATAGCGGGAATCGAACCCGCATCTTCTCCTTGGCAAAGAGAAATTTTACCATTCGACCATATCCGCATTTATTGTTCATGATACACAATATATCTACACATATATGTATATGATAACCTAGATCATATTTGTGCAGTATGGGGCCAGAGACTCTCTTCAGAGTTATTCCAATCATTTTATTAATCTAATGACTTGTATTTTTTTCATCCAAGAAGTTTGACCCCCCTAGAACAAACAAGGCCAGCTCAGCCGGTCTATCTAGGGCAACCTAATCGAAATTCTTTACTTTACGACCTCCTTTAGTGCGTTCGTTCAACTCGTATCATAAAACCTGGGACTCCTGGGGAAGCTACTGGGCGGATCGGTTGGACTAACCACTGGGGTTACGGCGAGAGTTCAGGGTTTACTAGGTGATTTCCTACTCATTGGTTTAAGCTTTAATGCCGCTTGAGATGTAGTTGCGGAAGGCGGGGTAAGCATTGGATTTATTCTCTTATATACGAAATTCAAGATTCGGATCCTATGGGCTGAAATCTTCGCTTGGAGCGAGAGTTATCTAGAGATCACCTGTAATCCGCGCAGGTGTGTCCGCACCCCCCTGAGTGGACGAGAAAGAAAGGATTTCTCGGAGCAACCAGACCCAGGAGTCAACTTTCCCGTATGAGCATTCGGTACATGTATCAGTCCGTGGAAGAGTGAAAGGGTCACCACTACTGAGGATCTCCCCCCTAATCTTAGATAGGTCGTCTGAGGGTTCGCCACGGTTCATTGCTGTGCTTACACACTAGGCTACCCTTTTCCGAAAGCTCCGCGGGCCCACCTACCACCAGTCTTCGGCGGAGGGGTTTATTGCATAAAAAGCCCCGCCCCCCATTAACATCTTATAAGTCCAAATTCGAGTGTTGTGCCATCATTGCCAACATGTACTTTCGTGCAAAAAATACCCTCTCTTTTGTTCATTTCTAAGATTTTTTTCAAAGTTTCTTGGTGCACAACAAAGGACCTGTTGTAGGTCCATATTAAGAAACTGACCCATGCAATCACAACGAGAATTACGAATATCAAAAAGTAGACGTATTTCGTTATGAAGTCTATAAAATTTTTTTCCATTGAATACCTTTAATGGTTTCAGTTTAAAAAAACGTAAAATTAAGGGTGATATGGGTTTCTTTTGATGGATAGCTCTCCATCTTTGATATAATGAAAAGTTGTCTATACAATATACATTTTTAGTTAGAAACAGATATACAAATATCTAATATGCTTTTTTTGGTGGATAGCAATGGTAATTAAGAGCATTCCTTTCCTAGGGCTAAGATGGTTTCTTTCTTCCTTCCCTTATTCCGGCTGCAGTTGATGGAGAAGCATTGAGCAAGGCAAGGAGTCGAGACAGTCTTAGCTACAATCTCTGCTCTTACCTGAGTATCTTCCTTATCGTCTGAAAACAGAATAGTCTCTTATCGAATCGTCTCTTTTCAAGGGAATAAGAGTGAAGAAGAATCCGCGTCATCCTCTTCTGAGGAGAGATCCTTTATGAATACATTTCTTTCGAGATACGAAGAATAGCTATCTTTTACAAGCATGATCACTCCATTTAAAGGGATTCAATCCCCAAACCCCATTTGAGGCGGACGACAAGAAGGATGTCGGAATCCGGAGGAAATTGAGTTCCCGAAGCAAGTCAAACGTCGTTCTTTCCACTGCCGCCTTAGTTTAATGTTTGATTCCAGCGACAATAAGCTCTGGTAATGTGTGATCTGACGTCTGAAAGAAGATCCTCCACTTGAAAGCGACAGTAAGATCTCGTATGTAAATCCTTAGCCAGGCTTCCAAATTTCCCCCAAAATCCCATAATACTTTCTTACAGCATTAGGCTTAGGAGACTAAATACCCTTGCAATAAAAGTAATCCATGAAACCCCTTCATCATAGCTGAAGGTTCAACTGGGCGAATCAGCCCCACTATGTTTTTCTGTCTGTGTTTGTGCTTGGGTTATTTCTTCCTTTTCTCCTTCGGTCGGGGGAAGACTAGCACTGACCGAGCTTCTCTACACTGCCCGTCGATTCTGGTCTCACGAATTGGATTTGAACCAATATCAAGCGACTTTCCTTTTCTTTAGTCAATCGTGAGTGGGTCTGTCGTCCTCCTCATTATAGTCCTCCTAGAATCAATAGCATTTCGTCGGAATACATCCTGTCTTTTCACCTTAGTAGTCCTATGCATAGTTAGTACTATAGCCCTAATCATGGCTACTAATAAAATAAGACTAGGAACCAAAAACCAGACGAATATAGTAGGTATAAAGTAAATTGCCCAATGTTTCCAAATTAGTCCAACTTCGTACCTTTTCGGCATAAACCCTATATCTCAGAGAGGTCGTATTTCTTTGGGTTGGTAGTAATGGAATGCTTTCATTATCTAAAATGAAGAACATTTCCCACCAAAAGATCAGTCCAATAATACCACTCACTGGTAAATAGCGCAATACTTCTTCGTGAATCTCCGCTATTTGAATATTTAACATCATAACAACGAATAGAAATGAAACGGCTATAGCTCCTATATGAACTACTGGGAAGATCATAGCGAAAAAGTCGAGACCTAAGAAAAGAAGTAAACCAGAAGTAGAAGTATTGCGAAATACTGGGATAGGAAACAAAACGGAATGTACCGGATTTTTAGCACGTACAACCACCAAACCAGAGACCAAAGCAGGGCTCGACAAAACAGAAAGTATCATAGTACGTCGTCCTTCCCTGAAATGGAACTTTCATGCTAGTTCTTGCTCCAGCATGAAAGTAGATCTATTACGACCAGCGCGGTTGTTCGTATTTCATTTTCTTCTTCCAAGACAAACTCTTGGTAGGCACCGAGTTACTTACGGAATCTCAAATCTCTTTAAGGAGGGCCGGATAAATTCAAATCATGCTTTTCTATGGCTTGGATAACTCGCTTGTATGGAACAGAGGCGTGAGTCCCCAAGGTGTCTAGACTCCTGACATAGCCTACATAAGTTTGTTCGGTTAGACTAGTACCTGTGGGATAAAACATAAAGCCTCGTATCTGGTGCCGTCTGGCTAAAACAGCATCGGGAGAAAAGCCATCGTTAACTAAAGTGGCTTCGACTCTTTCCTCCACAGTAATCTGCGCTGCGACTATGCTTCCCCATTTCTTGGGGGTTAAGTTTTTAGTAATCGAGTTGATTGAGAGGCGATGTCCTAACTCTTCCATACGCTGTTGAGCAGGCATCAAGTGATTCTCATTGGGATCCTCGGGGATGAAGGGCCCACCTCGATCACCCTCAGGCTCTGGGGAGTGGGGTGCTGGTTGATTTATGCTTGCTTCGGAAGAGCCAACCGAGTTTCCGCCGGTCTCGTAATCACCAGTGGAACTGTTTCCAAACAAATCGGTCCACCTAAAGCCCCCTCCTCCCGCGCCCTCACCTGATCCTGAGCCAGAGGCCCCCGAGGGAGCCATCATCTTAGTCAGCTCCAGATCAAAAATAGAAAGAACGAATGTTACAATAAGCCCTCCACTCCACCACCCGAGTTTACTAACAAGAAAGTGGAGAGATTTGGCGAGAACACACTTGGAAAGGAAGAGATGAAAATCAATTCCAATCAAAGGAAAAGTCAAATAGAATAGAAATAGAAAAAGGAATAAGAATAGGATAAAGATTCTGATCAAAGAAAAAATATCTTCTTTTTTCTCATACTCATATTAGCACCCTTTACTTTCTACAGTTCTCCTTGGTATCACATTTGTTTCCCTCATTTTTCGGCTGGGAAACTGGCCGTTTGTTCTAATGGTCATGATGCGTTTATTTGGTTTTTCTTTTCAAGGTTAGGTTTGAGTTGAGCTTCCTAACTAATCGCAGGTACTCTACGCCAGGATGGTAAGGACCGCCGATGTATTGAATAAGTTTTGTTAAGTCCTGCCAGCCCCACCCAAGCCTCAACCATCCTTGATGTCGGAAGCTCCATTACTGTTGCGCCAAGCTATGGACTACTTCACTTGCTTCTAACAAAATGAGACCATTGGATTCACTCTGTCTATGAAGATCGTCGGAAAATCTTCAAAAATGGCTTGTGTGATCGGAATAACATAGTCAAATAAGCGCGATTTTTACATTTTCATTTCCAAGAAAGGTTGCACTAAGTTACTTACGTTTGAGGCTGACTCCGGCCCCACATCAAGGTGACAGGATTCGAACCTATGGCCCTCTGTACCCAAAACAGATGCGCTGACCAGACTGTGGTACACCTCGTCTCACCACCCCTTTCCAGCCCAGGGAGCACAGGGGGAGTACAGGATCCTCCTGGATTGAAAGGACTTATGGAGACGGGGCAGAAGCTGCCTCTTCGGCACCACTCCAACAGCAAACAAGAACTACTTCTTCCAATAACTCAATCCAGAGCGTCCCCCAAGATGACATATGGGAAGCAATTGAGTCTGAAGTAGGTAGATCTGGTGCTGGTGGGGTAAGCCAAGCCTCGCTTGGAGATGGATGCGCCCCCTGCCGCGGCGGATGAGCCCCCTGCCGCCCAACAACCACCGGGTCTGGACTTACCGGACCAACGTCGCCAGCTCACTTACCACCAGACTTTCGACCAGCCGGGGCTCTGGAGGCGATGCCGCTGGCGCCAGCAACGGCGGAGGACACGGTAAAAACATCCATTATACAAAGCATGGGGGAGTTTTACTCCAAGGATCCGTGGGATCCAAAGAATTCCCTTATTCGGGAAAAACGATTCCCCGGTGGGAAGGGAAAGCTCAAAATACGGCCAATGACGGTCGACGAATTAAACGTTATTCACAACGACATAATTCGGAACGGTAAAAAGGCCTCCTGGGCTAACGAATTACGCAGGAGGATTGGATACTGGGATTGGAAAAATCCACGCGGCCCCTCGTAATATATAGCTTGCCCCCCTTTCGCTATAAGGCCTCTTCCAATGGGCTCTCATTCAAAGACTCTTTCTGCCCTTAGCTTGGATTTGGGATCAATAGGTTTAAGAGATGAGAGAATTAAGGATACCCACCAGAAAGAC
>JAPKLW010003418.1:25596-28096 GCA_026898455.1 Plectranthus barbatus
TGATAACTTCTTGATCCCGCTAGATTTCTATTTTATATAGAGAATGTTGAGTCTAATGAATGATTCATGAATATGAATGACGAATCCAAAAATTCTATACAATTATGAAAAACGGAAAGATCTCTCGGATCTGATCATTCCATTATATTGACAATTTTAAAAAACTTATCATACTATGATCATAGTATGAGGGCGGTTGGTCAAGTTGGCCCCCATCGTCTAGTGGTTTAGGACATCTCTCTTTCAAGGAGGCAGCGGGGATTCGAATTCCCCTGGGGGTAGGGTACTACGAAAGGAAGTTGATCATGGATTACCAATAAGCCTATAAAAAAAAAAAAAATGAAAATGGATTCTTCCTGGGTCGATGCCCGAGCGGTTAATGGGGACGGACTGTAAATTCGTTGGCGATATGTCTACGCTGGTTCAAATCCAGCTCGGCCCAATAAACCGCATCAATCTACCATGCGATGGTATAAAACCCCTTGTCCTTTAGAAAGACCCCATACGAAGATAAAAAAGAATCAAAATTTCTGCTAGATCCCTTATTTCCCTGGGATTGTAGTTCAATCGGTTAGAGCACCGCCCTGTCAAGGCGGAAGCTGCGGGTTCGAGCCCCGCCAGTCCCGACGGATCCAATAAATCCAAAAATGCATTTTTCCCTTTCTATGAACCAGTAAAGAGTGTCGAGGGATATACTTTCATTCCCAAAGCAAAAAGAAGTCTTGATTTCTTTTTGCTTTCCTATTTTTCCATTTCGCTTTTATTGTTTGTTAGGTTTGGAACTATGTAATTAATTGAAGTGGAAAGGCAATCTGATGATCCTTCATCAGAAGATTGTCCAAGGAAGACGCAAGGTGGGTTATAGAAAAAACAAGGAAACGGATGATAAATAAAATTTTGCAGTAATTGAGTCAGGAATCAAAATTTGAATTCGGTATGGATAAAAGAACTTCCTATGTTATACTATTCAAGTCTTGACAACGGGTTGATTTGATAGATCAGATATTGCTATTCATGATAGTGATCCGGTTCAAGATCATCGAGAGGTAATTCATTCATTGAATTTACAGACGATAGACAAAAGATTTATCATCTCTAGGGGATTAAATCCCGAGTTATTGCGAAGTAAAAAAACGATGAGATTATGGAAGTCAATATTCTTGCATTTATTGCTACTGCACTATTCATTCTGGTTCCTACCGCTTTTCTACTTATCATTTACGTAAAAACAGTCAGTCAAAATGATTAATTCAATTGAATATTCAAATGAATTTGAATAAAACTTTCCTTCCAAGTTCTTATCAAAAATGGACAAAGTTAAATGAAAGGGATTCCAATTTCACGTCTTAACTTAAATGAAATGAGCGCATTATAATCGGCAATTTTCTAAGAGATAGATAGTATGGTATAAAAATGACATACTATCTATCTCTTAGCCTATAAAGGTCTATAAAGTTGTAATCTAGAATAAAGATAAAGGCTTAAGTTTCTATATATCAATCTACAATATTCTCTTCATATATGTGTATATTAATTCCATATCATAGATTCCATATCTATATATTCCATATATTGTATGGAATTAACATAAGACCCAATTTGCCACATCTATTTGTTCCGATCAATCTGAAATAATTCTTATCTTAGGATTTTAATTCCTTTCCTTTTACTAATAAGGAAGAGGAAAACCCGCCTATTTTTAACGCCAGAACCGTGATCTGAAATAAGTCGATAAACCATAAACCGCCTTTCTAAAATTAGAATAGAAACCAAAGGGTAAATGCCCGATATGTAACTCGCCCGAGGCAAGATCTTATTATTGCCCAGTCTCTCCTTAAACAACCACTATCTCTATATCATTTCTCATAGAAAGTGCATATACGCTTAACAAAACGACTTCTTTTTTGAAGAGTAAAGAGGGAAATAAAAAAAAAAAAGAAAAAGGGTCTGGTTTTTCTTAGTATCCGTCTATAAAGATAGTAAGAGCCCATTCCCATTGATTGAAATAGAAAATTTCGGAAGAATTTTAGGTTGGAATAAATTTCCAATCATCTGAATCCCTTTCTTTTCGAAGTACAAAGACGGGAATCGATGAAATATCTCTTTGATTGAAAGAGTATGATTCCTATCATAGATTACTCCATTGGAATCCAATGGGATTCCCAATTCAAAGATTTGATTTTAAATAGTTCAAAATGCGTTGCAGAATGATCTATAAAACAATCGATACGGTTTGATTACTGAACTCAATTAGTAGTACTTCTAAAGTCCACTTCTTCCCCACACTACGAGTGAAAGGGAAAATGTAAAGACTACCATTAAAGCAGCCCAAGCGAGACTTACTATATCCATGTGCATTATGTCCCCTATCTCTATAAATACGAAGGAATTTTTCCATTATTCCTCACTAATAATAATGGAATTAATGTCGCAGAGTCAAAAAGGAGTTCTACCAAACACTATTGAGAAACCAATTCAATAAATCGATTATGATTTCGAG
>JAPKLW010003418.1:38096-39966 GCA_026898455.1 Plectranthus barbatus
TGATACAAATATTCAATTAGTTCGGACTTGTTTAGTATTGAATTGGGACCAAGACAAAAAAAGTTCTTTTAGTCAAGAAGCTCGTGCTTCTTTTGTTGAAATAAGGACAAATGGTTTGATTCGACATTTCCTAAGAATCGACTTGCTGAAATCCACTATTTCATATATCGGAAAAAGGAATGACCCACCGGGCTCAGGATTTCTCCCGGATAATGGATCTGATTGCACCAATATAAATCCGTTTTCTTCCATTTATTCCAAAGTCAGAATTCAACAACCCCTTAATCAAAGAACTATTCATACGTTGTTGAATAGAAATAAGGGATTTCAATCGTTGATAATTTTGTCATCATCCAATTGTTTTCGAATGGGTCCATTCAACGATGTAAAATATCACAATGTGATAAAAGAATCAATTCTAATTACAAAAGATCCTGTAATTCCAATTAAGAATTCGCCAGGGCCTTTAGGAACAGCCTTTCTAATTACGAATGTTTATTCATTTTACCATTTAATAACTCATAATCAGATCTTGGTAAATAACTATTTGCAACTTGACAATTTAAAACAGACTTTTCAAGTAATTAAATTTAAATATTATTTAATCGATGAAAATGAAAAAATTTATAATCTCCGTCCGTGCAGTAACATTATTTTCTATTTGAATTCATATTTTCTCCACCCCAATTATTGTCAAGAAAAATTTACAATAATGAGTCTTGGACAGTTTATTTGTGAAAATATAGTCAAAAACGCACCACACCTAAAATTAAAATCGGGTCAAGTTATACTTGTTCAAGTTGACTCTGTAGTAATACGATCAGCTAAGCCTTATTTGGCCACTCCAGGAGCAACTGTTCATGGCCACTATGGGGAAATCCTGTACGAAGGAGATACTTTAATTACATTTATATATGAAAAGTCGAGATCTGGTGATATAACCCAGGGGCTCCCAAAAGTAGAACAGGTGTTAGAAGTGCGTTCGATTGATTCAATATCGATAAATCTAGAAAAGAGGGTTGAGGGTTGGAACGGACGTATAACAAGAATTCTTGGAATGCCGTGGGCATTCTTGATTGGTGCTGAGCTAACTATAGTGCAAAGTCGTATCTCTTTGGTTAATAAGATCCAAAAGGTTTATCGATCCCAAGGAGTGCAGATTCATAATAGGCATATAGAAATTATTGTACGTCAAATAACATCAAAGGTATTGGTTTCAGAAGATGGAATGTCTAATGTTTTTTTACCGGGAGAACTAATTGGATTGTTACGGGCGGAACGAATGGGACGCGCGTTGGAAGAAGCGGTTTGTTACCGAGCCCTCTTATTGGGAATAACAAAAGCGTCTCTCAATACTCAAAGTTTTATATCTGAAGCAAGTTTTCAAGAAACTGCTCGAGTTTTAGCAAAAGCAGCTCTCCGGGGTCGAATCGATTGGTTGAAAGGCCTGAAAGAGAACGTTGTTTTGGGGGGTATGATACCCGTTGGTACAGGATTGAAAGGATTGGTGCCCTCCTCAAAACAACACAACAGGAGCCTATTGGAAATGGAAACAAAAAAAAACAATCTATTCGAGGGGGAAATGAGAGATATTTTGTTTCACCACAGAAAATTATTTGATTCTTTATTTTCAAAGAATTTCCATGATAGACCAGAACAATCATTTATAGGATTTAATGATTCCTAAAAGTTAAAAGCCGATTCATCTTTTTGACTATTTGTATATGTATTTGGTGCAGTTATTTGAATAGTAAGGCAATAGAAAAGACTAATGGCTTATTCGTCTATCTACGGCCAATCTACGGTAGAAGAGAAGGTTCCGTCGGAACAATTATTTATTTCAGTTCGAGGTTTCTCGTCTCTTTTTTTT
>JAPKLW010003419.1:0-22278 GCA_026898455.1 Plectranthus barbatus
TGTCAATTCTTATTTCTCAACTTGTATTGCTTCTAATTCAAGGTATGCTGAACTAAATTTCTAAGTGAGTGTTGTAATATGGATATTGTGATGGATTGAATCTACTATGCTTGTTTACTTTCCTATGAAGGCTTGATTTGCACTTGAGTTTCTTCATACCTATTAGATATAGGTAATAGCCAATCTATAGGTAGTTGATGTGAATGTTGCAGCCAATACGCGGACGGAATCATCGTGAAAAGTGCATAATCATATAGTCTTAGTTCCAATCCATGTGCGGGGCTAGGATTATAGGGTAATAATCGATGGTCGGTTGGGAGTGGCCTCGGAGTTAATAACGTAGCTGTTTGCAACTTCGAGAGTCATCTACCGCTAGTTATCCGTAGCAAGTGGCTAGCGAATATAAGAGTCGGTTGCTCAACTTCATAGGAATTAAAATCCGTTTACAACATAGTTTGATTTAATTTGGATCAATTGATGTTTACAAACACTCACTTTCTTCTAAGATTGTCGGACTTGTTACTCTAATCTACCCAAACATTTGATAAAAGTAAGTGATTGGTAAAGTTTGTAGTTTAGTTTGCAATTAATAGCTTGATAGATAAAGATAATCAACAACAATTGTATTGCCTAGATATTAATACACCTTCATACGAGTAAATAGTTTCTACGAGAGCGAATTGAAAAAGAACTTGGATTGATAATTTAATGTGGAATTGTGTGTCACTTCACACGACTGTCAGAATGCTAGTAATAGCAGAATGCTGAGGAGTCAACATTTTCTAACACATCACAGATTGCTAGGGGAGTTAGCAATCTGAAGTCAAAAGTAGCAGAAGAGTATTTGCTGCGCAGAGCAAACATCTAGCCCAGCAGTATGCTGAAAGATGTCCAACAGTCCGTTCCAAAAAAGCTCTGCAAAGCAAATCTCAACGACTGCTACACCGTCATTCTGACCAATACGCGAAGACTAGACCTGTCAGAAGTAGGTCGGAAAAGCCAGTACGGGGACATAAAAGTTGGTAAAAAGCTACCTGCAATTAAGATAAAAGATTCGTTGTGTCTAAACAGAATTGCTGACTCGAGTTTCGAATCTCCAACTATAAAAGGCAAGTCAAAGGAAGATACAAAAAAAGCTGCTCACTCTCTTACACAAAAAGATATTCAAAAGATTCCAAAAAGGCAAAAAGGCTTGAGAGCAGTTCTGTTGAAAGGCATAACACAGAGACATCGAAAAACCTTCAACAACTTGAGTGTCTCATTGTACGTCTGACACTCATCTGAGAGATTCTTGAATTGATTCAAGAATCTTCAATCATTGGGATCGCTTTCTTTATAGAAAGTATCCAGCAGTCAATTTCTTGAAACTGAAGCCGCAAAAGACGGACAGTTCGGAAGGAACTTTAAACTCTTCCAAAGGTGGTAAAAGCGAGTTTTACGAAGGTGCGCCCTTGACTCAGCCAGAGCCACACCTGAGAGGTTCGGAGTATCGGAAGATAGTCGTGAAGTAGCCAGACCAAACGTCGGCTGCCTGCTTTACAGGAAAGGCAACTCTTTGTACACCGTATACTTTCTTAGTGAGATTCTTAGCGATACGGCTAAGGAGTGGACGTAGATCATTTGATCGAACCACTATAAACTTTGTTTTCTCTTGCTGATTACTGTTTTATTGCTTAGTGTGCGACTGTGATTAAAAACCTAGCAACGGATTGCTAGTGTATAACTGCAAGAAAAAAGTTAAGTGAACTTGAACAAAACCCTAGTTGAGAATAACCTAAATACAAGTAAACGCTATATTATTCCGCTGCATTTCTTGTTTATACTTTATCACTACCACGACGACTCTGATCTCAGGGACCAACAGAAAGCATGTTTTTACTGCTTTATTAATTATAGTTTTATAAACATGCTTATGTGATTAATTTCTTGTCTGGATTATATTTAGAATTTTTGGGCTTGTTTAATTACATGCAAAAATTTGGGAAAATATAATGACAAGAGATTATTTATGTGCGCATTTAAGAAACCTTTTGAAAAAAAATACTATGCGGATTTTTTAATTAAAATCAATAGACCTCCACAAAGTGATCCTAGGCTGTAAGTGTCTCTCGTCCTAGTAAACGTGTATGAGTGTAGCTTGCTAGTTCCCGGATGTACATGGGCTGCAGTTGTAGGGATTTCTAGACAAACAATTTAAATCATGTGAATAGTGGGAGGGTTTTGCGTAAACGTCTACGAGTGTAGCTTGCGTAATTTTTTCTCATAAGTATTCTAGGATTGATTTAAATTTTAGATAACAAAGGCTTTAAGGGTCTTGCGGTATGGCTACGCGCCATGCCAAACTGTCTTTTTTGGCTGGAGTTAAATTTGTGGTTAAGGGCTTAGAGGCATCTTAGAATATAATGCAGTTGCTGTTTCCCTGTTCTTGAGAGATGGCTTTGTAGGGATTTATCCGTGAACCGAATCACAAAATCCAAATAAGCCGGATCGATTTATGGTTTATTGTTCACAATACCAATTCATAAAACCCTAGCATGCTCCTATGAATTTAATGCGTGGATAAGAGGAATTATCGTTATTCTATAGAGTCTGATCTGATCTTTCGCGTTTGAATATCCAACTTTAATTCAACCACACGATTCGATTAAATCTGCGGAAATAGAAATTAGAAAATTAATTTATAGATTCAATTGAAAATAAAGAAAAAGAAGAAGAAATATTTCTGTTCTCCAAATCAGATCTTCAGGGTTGTATCCCAATGCTGTTCAGATCTGCTACTGGTGAGGATTCCACAGATCTGTAGAGTGTAGACTGGAGTCGAATTTCCTTCTCCTCCCCTCTCACTGGCGCCGCCCCTGCTCTCTCTCTCCCTAGGGTTTTAAATGATTTGAATGTTATGAAGTGGCTAGGGTTTGAGAGAGAGAGCTGTCTATTTATAGACCTAGGATTTTAACCCTAATGGGCTAACTGGCGCCACCCCTGCTCTCTATCTCCCTAGGGTTTCAACTAATTTGAATGTTATGAAGTGGCTAAGGTTTGAGAGAGAGAGCTGTCTATTTATAGACCTAGGGTATTAACCCTAATGGGCTAACTGGCGCCACCCCTGCTCTCTCTCTCCGTAGGGTTTCAACTGATTTTGAATGTTATGAAATAGCTTTGGTTTCAGAGAGAGAGCAGTCTATTTATAGACCTAGGATTTTAACCCTAATGGGCTACTGGGCCATTTTCACCATATATAAATGGGCCAGACCTGGGACCTAATGCAAATAATAAAGTGGGCCTATAAATTAATTAATTCCCATGTCCACAACCCAGGACATAATTAATTAATTAATATTAATTCTTTTTCACCATAGAATTAATACTGACCTACCCCTTTATTACCATGTTATGAGAACGGGCTACATTAATTGAGAATCCCCATATTTAAGGTTACCGGACATTCATTAATTAATTGGAGCTTCTGACGAGCTCTATCTACAATTAATTAATATCTTATTATTCATGAGTAGTACCACTCAAACCTTATCATTCGTGCCTAAACTTAATCAGCCTGCAGGACTTTGGCACGATGAATGTCATTGAGCTCCTCATGGAATGTCCCCATCCTATTACTCGAATATGGTTACCTAAACCCAGTCTCAAGCAGTACTACACGAACTGCTGTTACCCAAGATGCGGATATACGAGCACATTACTTAGGCTCTTCACCATGACAAGTCAAAGCAACAGTCAATCCGTGCAAACCCTTGAACCTTCGTTAGGGTTTGGACTCAATCAAGAATGAGATCTTATATTCGCTGATGTCAGACAGTCGGATACATCTCATTGCGGTCCATCAAAACGCCACCCTTGCGTACCAGCATGTCAAGTAACCAAGACAGACTACTTATTCCGACAATGTCGCAGCCATCCCGACAGACGTATCCTCATACGCTGTCTCGGCTGTGATCAGGTTTATGTCTCACTAGGTCAAGTGATCATACTATCTTCTGTGATCTACTACACGCTGTATGATCGTGCCTATCGGTGAGATAAGAGGATATCATTGTTACATACATGTAAGTTTGTTTGACAGATAGGAGAAATAAACCGTTGTATACTCATTATAATAAATGCTTTAAGTATACAAAACCTATCAGGCTTGGTATAAGGTTTTACACTAATAATTAATTTCATATGTCTAAGGATTCCTGACATGGTATGAAATTAAAGGATTGAGGATTAAAACCCGCAATCTGGTTGAGGGTGACATCGTAAACGTCTACGAGTGTAGCTTGCGGTGGGAACTCTTGGGCAATTAGTGGAAAACATTTGTATTTGATTTATCAAGAGGTTTTCAATGCATTTGTTTTCGAATGTTCTGCATGTATGTTCTTATTTAAGATTCTTTATTGTTTCAGATATGTCTATGTCTACTGTTGATCAGATTCTTGCTCTCAATCCTTTAACTGGTCCAAACTTCCCAGAATGGAGTTTCTGCATCAAACACATTCTATATCTCAAAAATCAAGCACATGTTCTTTATATGGATCCACTTGTGCCTGACTATGATGGGGTTTGCGATCTTGAGCTTGAGTTTTATGAGAGATGGGAGGAAGTCGATGATTTCTCCTATTGGCTTATCACGGCTGGCCTATCTCGAGAACTGAAGCACAAGTATGAGAACTTCAATAGGGCTGGAGAGATCTGGAAGGATCTCTTGACGACATATGGCAATGTGGAGTGGACTATTAACTATAGACTTGTACATGAACTTGTGCGCAAGAAAATGGTTGAATATAGTTCGGTGACAGCGCACATGATGTCTATGATTGAGCTCATGAGACAGTTCACTATGCGGGGAGGTGATATCAGTGCTCAAGGCGAGATTGATATTATTCTGAATTCTCTTCCTGAATCATTCCATGATTTCAAGAAGGTTGCTGCTGCAAGGGGAGAGTGATGCGCAATAAAAACTCATACAAATTCTCACTGCACACTCAAGGTTTAATTATCAATCCAGGTCCTTCTTCTCTTCGCCCGCTAGAATATCGAGATACTATAGCAAAGTCTAACAGCTAGGAAAGATAAAATCGTTGAGTGATTTCTATGAAACTAGGCAATTAGTTTAAACCTATGCTAACAACATATAACAAGGCAATGAATCAAACCTACAATCAATATCAAGTCTCAAAACAATTATTAAATTCTCTCCACACATTGGGAAACCAAGACAAGCAAATACTCAAATGAGGTAGATAGGATGTTTAAATAAACGTAAATGTAATCCAATTAGGTTAATCATTGATGTAAACACATTTTAATCCGTAGGAGGTTGAGCAATCGACCCTACATTTGCTAGCCACTTGCTACGGAGAACTAACGGTAGATGACAGTAGGAATTGCAAACAACTACGTTATTAACCCCTAGATCACTCCCAATCGACCGTCAATTATCGCCCTACGACCTAGCCCCGCACAGGGATTGGAACTAAAATTGTAAGAATATACACTTTTCACGACGATTCTGCCCGCGTGTTGGCTGCAGCGTTCACATCAATTATCTCAAAAGCTGGCTATTACCCACACCTAAGAGATAAGGAAAAAGCTCAAGTGCAATTCAATCCCTCAAAGGAAAGTAAACAAACAATTATCAAACCTAATCTTCATGTTTCCTTGTTCAAATCAACATCCACATTGAATTAGAGCAACATACCTCTCAATTGTAACAATACAAAGTTGAAATCAAATACATCCATTACAATTGATAATTAGAAAGTTAAATCTTCCCCAATTGGATTTGCTAGGTCTTGATCTACCCCCTTGGATCTTCAATTCTTCTCCAAGAATTGATGAATTAGCTCCTTGATACATTGGGTGAGGTTTTGGAAGAGATGGAAATGGGAATCGTAGAGAGAATTTAGGTAATTTTTCCTTAGATATGACAAAAGTTTTCAAAATAATCGTTTTTCCCCCTTTTATAACGAGTTGGCAGAGCCTCGGATCGCCCGGGCGAGCTCAGAGCTGAAAACCTCCAAAACCCGCACTGGCTCGCCCGAGCCGAGAATGGCTCGACCGAGCCATCCCTGTGAATGACATGGCTTGATCGAGCCATGCTCAGCTCGGTCGAGCCTGCTCTTTGAAGTCCCTCCAGCTCTGCTCGATCGAGCCGGCTCCCTTTTGGCTCTCGGCTCGGGCGAAAATCCTCCAAAACAAGGCCAAACATGCTGCTTTATGCCCAAAACCTATCCTACAACATTCCAAACACGAAAACACACGAAAGAATAACAAAAACATATGATATGGGAGTAAAATGGACACAAACATGCACGCTCACACATCGAAAAATAGGTCATTTTACGCACATATCATAATCCCCCAAACTTGAACCTTTGATTGTCCTCAATCAAAACAAAGTAAAGCCTTTAATCTACCTTGTGCAATACCTCATAGCTCATCAAGATCATCTATGCATGTTCAAGTAAAACGAGATCATCACCTAATTTTGTGACAAGGTTAATGCTAAGGATATGAACCACTCATAAAAAATGGATACAAGAAACGAAAGCACTCCCTCACGTGTTTAGAGACGATGAGATTCACTCAGTCACAAGATATCAAGCTTGATTTCCATAGGCTTTCATCCATTCTCACCACTATACTACAATGAGTTAGTTTCTAGAATCAAAAAGGCATTTCTTTTCGGTTATAACGTGGCTTACTAAAAGTTGGGTGGTTTTGGGCCAAAGTGACTAAACTTCTCAATTTCCCAAAACCCCCAAACTTGTTCTTTTCGAACCACTACAAACCCCGAGAATTTTTCATTTCACAACACACTTTTTTTCCTTTTTTTTTCTTTTCTTTTCATCTTCTTTTTCATAATTTTTCAATTGCACCATCATTCATTCATTTGTCGGTGCCCTCTTTTTTTTCTTTTTCAAACACTTACACCAAAAATTTTGTTGGTGCCACATTTTCTAGGATTCAAACCAATCCTTTATTTCATATCGTTCATGCCTCAACATTTCCCATCAATACAAATCCAATCAATTCCCAACCCAACTCTCATCACCGTATTCACCCTCATACACTCTTTCCCCCCAAACTTGGTCCTAATCATATCAAAGAAGATTCACCACTAAATCTCAATCACGGGAGTCAAAGATACGAAAGGCAAATTAATGATAACAACCACCTTATATTCCCGGTGTGAAAGGTAGGACTAAGAATCGATGGCCTAAGATCATTTTCTAGTTACACACTCATGCCAATAGATAGAGAACGTATGCAAGTTCTAGATCTCGTACTCTCAATCTTGCCACTCACAAACAATATAGATATGATAATATCATGGCTCAAACCTCACAGATTTTTGTCAAGTCTTATGCATTAACCACACACAAAACTCGACAATTCAAAAGTTAAACTTAAGACATGCTTCGACAACTAGATTCCGCCCTATCATTGGTTGAGATAAACATCCAACTTCACCATGTAAATCATGATTCAAACCTCAAGTCTAGTTCGTGTTCATCACACACACAAGCACACAACAACCTAAAAACAATCTACATGCAATGCAAAGCTAGTTGGCAAGAGAAACGATAGAATGCGTTACCCATCGGTAGCCACGATCGAACCGCTCTCCAATGCCTTATTGGTACCTACTCACATCAACAAAAACACCACCAACCTATTGAGCATAAAACAAGCCAATAAAGCTCTCATATCCACCAAACTTTCCACTAACCAAATATCAACAATGATAAGACAATATCCACTAGCTCAACCATACAAATCCATCCATTAATCGAAACCACAAACCATGCATAATAGGAAATATTCAATCATGCCAACTAATTAATGATTCTATCCACAATCAAAATCAAACAATCCTCAACCAAATTCACTTCCAAAACCTCTTTCCACCATCATTCCACTATCCAAAATCTATACACATAAATCCCTTTTCCACTAGCTCCACCAAACATACCATCAAAACCAATGTTCAACAAACTCAAACCCATGAAAATATTCATACATATCATCAAATTGAGCATAGTCCAAAACATTCATTCAAGGTAGAATATTAATATAGGTACAACCAAATCGAATCGAATCCAATAAATGGACAATATCCAACAACTAAACTAAACTAAAACAAACTAGGATAGAGGAAGAGAGGAGAGGAATAAACCAAGGCACCGGCTACCAGCACATCCCCCCAAACTTAGTCAATTGAGACTAAGTTTGCAAAAATGGTGGACGGTGCATCGTCCACTCCTCTTGATCTTGTAGTTCCTCCCTACAAACACAAAACCAAACAAACTAGACATTTATTCAAAATCAAAGCAACTAAAAGCAATTAAACAAAAGAAAGAAAATTGGTTGGGTTGCCTCCCAACAAGCGTTTCCTTAACGTCGGTAGCTAGACGACCTTACCACATCATCCATTATCAAAAATCTTGTGTGTTTTTAATACACCTTTCTCCCTTAATCTGCATTTACTTGGGAGCAATTTGTCTAAGGCGATTTTTCGTTCACCCCTATCATCTCTCTTAGGAGGATTGATTATCTTATCGAACTCAAATTGCGTGAATGAGTGCTCATTCTTTGAAGTATTCTTCAAGCCATTCTCGAAACTAATCCCTACTTCAAGAAACTCATTGATCCACTCATCCAATGCACTCAACATTCTCTCCTCAACCTTGCCTACTTCCCAAGTTGACATTCCTCGCTGCAACCTATCCTCATTTTCTTTGCTTATTGTCGGCTTTTCCTCTTCTATGAAATGTTCCAATGACGGTATTGTTGGAATCTCTTCAAGTGAAAGCTCCTCCATTCTTCCTCCTTCAATGTTCTTCACCGTCTCCTCGGTGCCTTCCTTCACGAGCTCTTCTTGATGAACACCCATTATCTCTTCACTAATGATTTCTTCGGTTTCCTCATTTTCTTTGCCATCTCCATATGTTTCCTCGGGTTTCATCTCTATACTCACACTCTCATCCTTCTCCATACTTTCAAAAATTTGTGCCGGCTCCTTGATATCATCATTTACCTCATCAACTTGAAGTATTACTTCTCTTTCCCTTGCTGGTTCATCTTCTTTCTTCACCTCTATTTCTTGCCTTTCCTCATGCTCTTTCCTTGATCTTTTCAACAATTTAAGTTCTTCTTGCATGAGCTCTATTTGTCTCCTCCACAAATCATCATCATGAGATTCCTTTACACGATTCACCATTTGAGAAGCTCTTTCCTCCTCCGGCCATTGGTTACTACATTCAAACAATTCCTCATACACGTTTCGGATAGGCATTCGCGGTCTTTGTCTTTGCATCATGAGGTCACTCATCTCCTCCAATTGCCTTTGCACATTAATAAGTCTCTCCATGTTAGACACCTACAAGAGTCCAACAAAGGCAAGTCTCCAACATAAACAAAAATCTAAAAGAAAACAAAATTAGAACAATCATCAAACAAATGTTAGTAACAATATTCACACAAACAAAAACACAAACACCTAGCCTTCAAGCTACACTTTCCCCCCAATCTCTAGCAACCTACTAAATGAATTCCCCGGCAACGGCACCAAAAACTTGATGCGCAATAAAAACTCATACAAATTCTCACTCCACACTGAAGGTTTAATTATCAATCCAGGTCCTTCTTCGCTTCGCCCGCTAGAATACCGAGATACTATAGCAAAGTCTAATAGCTAGGCAAGATAAAATCGTTGAGTGATTTCCATCAAACTAGGCAATCAATTTAAACCTATGCTAACAACATATAACAAGACAATGAATTAAACCTACAATCAATATCAAGTCTCAAAACAATCATTAAATTCTCCCCACACATTGGTAAACCTAGAAAGCAAATACTCAAATGAGGTAGATAGGATATTGAAATAAACGTAAATGTAATCCAATTAGGTTAATCATTGATGTAAACACATTTTAATCCCTAGGAGGTTGAGCAATCGACCCTACATTCGCTAGCCATTTGTTACGGAGAACTAACGGTAGATGGCAGTAGGAATTGCAAACAGCTACGTTATTAACCCCTAGATCACTCCCAATCGACCGTTAATTATCGCCCTACAACCTAGCCCCGCACAGGGATTGGAACTAAAATTGTAAGAATATACACTTTTCACGACGATTCCGCCCGCGTGTTGGCTGCAGCGTTCACATCAACTATCTCAAAAGCTGGCTATTACCTACACCTAAGATATGAGGAACAAGCTCAAGTGCAATTCAATCCCTCAAAGGAAAGTAAACAAACAATTATCAAACCTAATCTTCATGCATCCTTGTTCAAATCAACATCCACATTGAATTAGAGCAACATACCTCTCAATTGTAACAATACAAAGTTGAAATCAAATATATCCATTACAATTGATAAGTAGAAAGTGAAATCTTCCCCAATTAGATTTGCTAGGTCTTGATCTACCCCCTTGGATCTTCAAATCTTCTCCAAGGATTGATGAATTAGCTCCCTGATACCTTGGGTGTGGTTTTGGAAGAGATGGAAATTGGAATCGTAGAGAGAATTTAGGTAATTTTCCTTAGATATGACAAAAGTTTTCAAAATAACCGTTTTCCCCCCTTTTATAACGAGTTAGCAGAGCCTCAGATTGCCCGGGCCAAAGTTGGCTCGCCCGGGCGAGCTCAGAGTTGAAAACCTCCAAAACCCGCACTGGCTCGCCCGGGCGAGCTCAGAGCTAAAAACCTGCAAAACCCGCACTGGCTCGCCCGAGCCAAGGATGGCTCGACCGAGCCATGCTCAGCTAGGCCGAGCCTGCTCTTTGAAGTCCTTCCAGCTCTGCTCGGTCGAGCCGGCTCCCTTTTGGCTCTCAGCTCGGGAGAAAATCCTCCAAAACAAGGCCAAACATGCTGCTTTATGCCCAAAACCTATCCTACAACATTCCAAACACAAAAACACGAAAACACATGAAAGAACAACAAAAACATATAATATGGGAGTAAAATGGACACAAACATGCACGCTCACACATCGAAAAGTAGGTCATTTTACGCACATATCAGAGAGTATCCTCTGTATGAACTACTTGAGGACCTTGTAGTGGAGCAATCTTCGATGCGTGCACAGAGTCTTGCTCTGAAAGTTTCCAGTACTGGTTCGACAACCTCTAAGGTTGGAGAGGATGGTGCTGAAAGCAAGTTCAGGAAAGTGGGCAGTGAAAGCAAATCAAGGAGGATGAAGAGAGTGAAGGTCACCCTAAGGAAGGACAGGTGTGCTGGGTGCGGAAAGGTGAATTATCCGAATGCCAAAAGATAATGTACGTCATTTGCATTTGTAATGGAAATGTGTTTAGCATCAGTTTCTACTCATTCGTGGGTAGTGGATACTGGAGCTACTGATCATGTTTGTTACACTTTGCAGGGGTTCACACCGAGGAGGGTGCTGAAGAATGACGACATCACCATCTCAATGGGGAACGCAACACGAGTGAGTGCACCTGCCATTGGAGATGTCACCTTGTACTTTGATGATTCTGTTTTGACTTTGAGAGATGTTTTATATGTGCCGGATTTTTCGGTTATGTTGATGGATATTCAGTTATTTTTGATAGTGGTGTTTCTATCATTGGTAATAACGTAGTTATCTATCGTGGAATGCTGAATAACTCTCTCTATGTCGTTAACTATCATCATAATACTTCCTCGTATGCTGCATGTTATTCATCTGAAATTGATAATCCTAGAAAGAGAAAGCTTTGTTCTTCTGATAAGGATCTTACATATCTCTGGCACTTGAGACTGGGTCACATCAACTTGAAGTGGATTAAGCGACTTGTAGATGACGGTACATTGGACTTAGTCCGGCCTGTACCTTATCAAGTCTGCGAATCCTGCATCGAGGGAAAGATGTCTTCTAGGCCTTTTAAGGCTAGTCAGTCTCGAGCAGAGGATGTGTTGGAATTGATCCATTCTGACTTATGTGGGCCCATGTCCACACAGGCTCATGGAGGGTATGAGTACTTCGTCACTTCCATTGATGACTACTCAAGATACGGATATGTTTACCTGCTTCGCTACAAGTCTGAATGCTTTGAGAAATTCAAAGAGTTCAAGGCAGAGGTAGAAAAGAAAGTTGGGAAAACTATCAAGTCACTGCGATTTGACCGCAGTGGCGAATACCTCGGGAACGAGTTCCTGCAATATTTTTCAGAACATGGGCTTACATCCCAGTGGACTGCACCTGGTACTCCCCAGCAAAATGGTGTAGCCGAAAGAAGAAATAGAACTCTTTTGGAGATGGTGAGATCAATGATGAGTTATGCAAGCTTACCCATTTCGTTTTGGGGATACGCATTAGAAACAGCGGCTTACATCTTAAACTTGGTGCTTTCTAAATCGGTTCCTAAGACACCCTATGAACTCTTCCTTGGACGCAAACCCAGTTTGTACAAGTTCAGAGTATGGGGTTGTCTGGCACACGTGCTGATGAAGGAACCTGATAAGTTAGAAAGCAGGTCCAAGGTAGTGTTGTTTATAGGGTATCCCAAGCAAACGAAAGGTGGTTTCTTTTACTGTCCTGAGAGTCAGAGAATCGTTGTTAGCACCAATGCTAGATTCTTGGAGGACGAGTATGTGAGAAACCACAAGAGAAGAAGTGATATAGTTCTTCAAGAAATTGAAGATGAGAATGTGATTCCAAAGGAAGGGGAACGTGCGAACGTGGGTGCACCTGTGAGAGGTACAACACCACGGGCGCGTTCTTGTGTGCAAGGTGCAGAACCACAAGTTGCTGCACCAACTGCTGACACGGCACCGATGCCTCGTCGCAGTGGGAGAGTCATTTTCCAGCCAGAAAGGTACATGTTCGTGGGTAAGTCTTCGGACTTGGGCCCTGAAGACGGACATGAGGACTCTGACCCACTAACTTACGAAGAGGCAGTGCAGGACAAGGATGTTGCGAAATGGCGCATTGCCATGGATTCTGAGATTGAATCTATAACTACTATGGATGTATACCAGAAAGCTATGCTGCTTGATGGCTTAAGAGCCATAGGGTGCAAGTGGGTATACAAGAGAAAGAAGGGAGCGGATGGAGAAATTACAGCTTTCAAAGCCAGACTGGTGGCAAAGGGTTATAGTCAGAAAGAGGGCATAGACTATGATGAAACCTTTTCACCGGTAGCCGTGGTCAAGTCCATCCGGATACTCCTTGCCATAGCAGCACATCTGGACCTCAAGATTTGGCAAATGGATGTCAAAACTTCTTTTCTAAATGGTTATCTTGAAGAAGGTAGGGACATCTATATGCAGCAACCCGAGGGTTATGTGCGCAAAGGTGAAGAACACCTTGTTTGGATGTTTAAGAAGTCCTTGTATGGACTTAAGCAAGCTTCAAGGTCGTGGAACTTACCTTTCAACGATGTGATTAAGTCCTACGAATTTTCACAGTTAGTAAACAAAAGTTGTGTATACAGACTTTGTGTCAGTGGGAGCGTGGTTTTCCTTGCAATGTACGTGGATGACATACTCCTATTTGGAAACAATGAGGGAATGTTTGTGTGAATATTGTTACTAACATTTGTTTGCTAATTTTTCTAGTTTGTTTAGTTGAATTGTTTTGTTTTGTAATTGGTTTTGTTGATTTTTCCTAGGTAGTTTATGATCACTCGATCAAAGGCTAGGGAGCTTGAGGCAAAGAAAATTCAAGAAAGGAGCGGAAATATTCAAATTGATTTTGATATGGCTAACCATGGAGAGGACACGGTTAGGATTGAAGAGTTAGAGAGACAATTTGAATTGATGAAAGCTATGTTAAATGAGAGGAATGGTCCTCGAAGTCCACTTCAAAACCTTTTTCGACCTCAAGGGGAACCGATAACGGGAGGTTTTCGTTAGGAGTGAATGCCACGCAATTTGAGATAAAGCCACAGTTGGTCCAAATGATTCAAAACAACCAATTTGGGGGACACATAACCGAGGATCCAAATGTTCATATATCTCGATTTTTGGAGATTACGGATACTATAAAGATCAACCAAGTTCCCCAAGATCAAATACGGCTGCGGTTATTCTCCTTCTTCTTGAGGGATGGAGCGAGAAAGTGGTTCGAAGGTTTAGACAAATCGAACATTGCCACTTGGGAAGAATTGAGAGAAAAGTTTTTATTCAAGTTTTTTCCGCCAAGTTTGACTTTGAGGAGAAGGGCCGATATCACATCGTTTGGGCAAAGGTACGATGAACCTCTTTATGAAGCTTGGGATCATTTCCGAGAGCTTCTACGCAAATGTCCAAGGCATGGTTTCTCACAAAGTCAGTTAATTTGCCAATTCTATGGAGGATTGGGATATGAATTGAAAACATTATTGGATGCATCATCTGGGGGAGTATTTCTCGATCTAGAAGAAGATGAAGCATGGAGAATGATTGAGCGGATAGCTGCCAATAACTGCCAATGGCCAAGAGAAAGAATGGATTGTAAGGTTATTAAATCAATGAAAGAGAAAAATGAGATAGAAGCTTTGCGAGTCCAAATGGCTTCAATGCAAGAGAAAATGGACAAGTTGATGTCTAAGCTTGAGAGAAAGGATATTGTGTATGGAGGAGATGTCCATATTATAGAGCACGAGTGGAGAAACTGTCAAGAGTATAAGCCATATAGTGGGGGAATTTCATATGATTCATGGAAAGAGTCGAGTTTACCTTTACAAAATTATTGGAATGGACCGAGAAATGGGTATTTGGAAGAAGAAGAGGAGATACCAGAAATAGAGGTGGATGTTGAATGGAAATGTGAGAAGAATATTGAATTATTGGAAGACATCTAGACACAAGTTTCTTGTATAATGAATCAATTGAGTAAGAGAGAAGAAGGTCCCTTGGGAGGAGCATGTGGAGTTATAACAACAAGAAGTGGGCACTCTTATGAGGGACCAAAACAAACGGAATATGTTGGAGAAAAAGATAAGAATGAAGGAGGCACTAGGAAGAAGGTTACTTTCAAAGAGGAAGAAGAAGTCATTCCAAAGGTGGCTAAGGAAAAACAAGTGACAGAGGATAAATCTTTGGAAAAGGAATCCACACCTCGTATGTCTTTTCCTCAACACTTTGAGAAAAGTAGGAAAAATAGGAAGTTTGCTCGATTTTTAGAGCATATGAGCAAGATTCAAATAAATCTTCCTTTACTAGAAGTCTTACAAGAGATGCCGGGGTACATGAAAATGTTGAAAGAAATTTTTACCCAAAAGAGTAAGTATGGCATTGGAGAATATGAGACGGTGAACCTTTTTTAGGAGTGTAGCGCCGTAATTCAAAGGAAGATGCCTTTCAAACGGCAAGATCCGGGGAGTTTCACTATTTTATGCATGATTGGTGGAATAGAAGTAACTAGAGCTTTGTGTGATTCGGGGGCTAGCATCAATTTAATGTCCTTATCTTTGTTCAAAAAGTTAGAAATAGGGGAAATCAAGCCAACCACAATGACGCTCCAAATGGCGGACCGGTCTTTATCATATCCTAAAGAGATTGTTGAAGATGTTTTGGTTAAAGTGCGTGATTTTATATTTCCAGCCGATTTTGTGATACTTGACATGGAAGATGATGGAGATGTTCCATTGATCTTGGGTAGACCCTTCTTGTCTACTGGAGGAGCATTGTTTGATATGAAACATGGACAGTTGACCTTCCAATTCGATGGAAGAAAGATCACTTTCACTTTTCCGGAAGCTACGAAGAGGAGTACGGAGGAGGAAAATGAAGAGAATTGTAGCATGGTAGAGGTAATGCAAGACTTAACTTTTGCAAAAAGTGCCGAAAACGAACCATTGGAGGATATTTTGCAAAACTCCTATTATACGAAGAATGTAGGGGGAAAAGAAGAAGTAAAAGAAGACATTGTGGAGTATGTTCGAGTGTTAGATAACTTCCCTATTGATGTATCAAATGGGGAGGTTAAGTTCTTGGAAGTAAGAACTAAAGAGGAGGTAGATGAAGCTAAACAGAAGAAGATGGAATTGAAGATTAAAGCCCCAGAAGTAGAATTGAAGAAGTTACCAGACCATTTAAAGTATGCATTTTTGGGTGAAAATGAGACTTATCCGGTGATCATCTCAACCGAACTTTCAAATTGTGAAGTTGATAAATTACTTCGAGTTTTGAGGATGCATAGGTCAGCTATTGGTTGGCAATTATCTGACATTAAGGGAATAAGCCCAGCCATTTGCATGCACAAGATACTTCTTGAAGAAACATGTAAGCCTAAGCGACAACCTAAAAGAAGGTTGAATCCAATGATGCAAGAAGTGGTGAAGAAAGAGGTTCTTAAGTTGCTTGATAATAATATCATTTATGATCCAAGTGATAGTGAGTGGGTAAGCCCGACGCATATGGTACCCAAGAAAGGGGGATTTGTAAAGGTAGCAAAGGAAAATGGGGAAGAAGTGATGGAGAGACTTATTAAAGGATGGCAGTTTTGTATTGATTATCGTGCTTTAAATTTAGCTACTCGCAAAGATCATTTTCCCTTACCATTTATTGACCAAATGCTTGATCATCTTGTAGGGCACTCTCACTATTGCTTCTTGGATGGCTTTCGGGGTACAATCAAATCATGGTGGCACCGGAGGACCAACACAAGACAGTTTTTACATGTCCTTACGGAGTTTTTGCTTACCAGAGGATGCCTTTTGGTCTTTGCAATGCACCGACTACATTTCAGAGATGCATGATGGCTATATTTCATGGGCTTATTGAGGAGATTATGGAGGTATTCATGGACGATTTTTCGGTATTTAGTAATTTATTTGATGTATGCTTAAAAAATTTAGAGACTGTTCTTGCTAGATGTGAGGAGACAAATCTTGTTCTTAACTGGGAAAAATGCCATTTCATGGTTTGTGAAGGAATTGTGTTAGGACATAAGATTTCTAGCAAAGGGTTAGAAGTTGATAAAGCTAAGATTTGTGCTATTGAACAATTACCCATTCCTAAGACAGTGAAAGGTGTGAGGAGTTTTCTAGGAAATGCTGGATTTTATAGGAGATTTATTCAAGATTTTTCTAAGATAACTAAACCTTTATGTTGTTTGCTTGAGAAAGATGTGCAATTTGTTTTTAATGAAGCATGTGTTATTGCTTTTGAAAAAACTGAAAAAGGCTCTTGTGACAGCTCCGGTGCTTATTTCACCAAATTGGGATGAGGAGTTTGTGTTGATGTGTGATGCAAGTGATGTTGCACTTGGGGTGGCCCTAGGACAAGTTACGGATAAAGTTTTTAGGGTGATTGCTAATGCTAGCAAAACTTTAAATTCGGCTCAATGTAATTACATTGTAACTGAGAAAGAGTTTTTAGCCGTGGTTTATGCATATGATAAATTTCGCTCATATTTGGTAGGTGCCAAGTCAATTGTGTACACTGATCATGCTACTATACGATACTTGTTTAAAAAACCAGATGCAAAACCTAGACTCATTAGGTGGATTCTATTGTTACAGAAATTCGATATAGAAATTAGAGATAGGAAAGGGTGTGAGAATGTGATAGCTGATCATTTGTCTTGGTTAGAGGAACCTGTTGGTGGGGACGAAAATCAACATTGTATTAATGATAGTCATGTTTTCGTTACAAATGCAAATGACGTACCTTGTCCTTTAGCATTCGGACAATCCACCTTTCCGCATCGAGCACACGTCTTCTTCTTTGGAGTGACTTTAACCCTCTTCATCTACCTTGACCTGCTTTTACAGACTGCTTTCCTAAGCTTGCTTTCAGCACCGTCATCTCCAACCTTAGAGGTTGTCGAACCAGTACTAGAAGCAGTCAGAACAGGCATCCGTGCTCGCATGGAAGATTGCTCCACCACAAGGTCCTCAAGTAGCTCATGCAGAGCATACTCTCCCCGTGCAGCAACAACTACCTTAAAGTCATAAAAGGAGTCCGGAAGAGAGTTCAGGATGATATCAATCTCGCCTTGCGCATGATATTACCACCCCGCACAGTGAACTGTCTCATGAGATCAATCATAGACATCATGTGCTTTGTCACCGAACTATCTTCAACCATCTTCTTGTACACAAGATCATGTACAAGTTTATAGTTAATAGTTCGCTCCACGTTGCCATAGGCCATCGAGAGTTCCATCTAGATCTCTCCAGCCCTTTCGAGGTACTCATACTTGTGCCTTAATTCTCTAGACAGGGAACCCGTGATGAGCCAGAAAGCGAACTCATCAGCATCCTCCCATCTTTCATAAAATTCAAGCTCAAGTTTGTAGACCTTATGACGAATACGCAACAATGGATCCATAAAAAGAACGTATGCTTGGTTTTTCAGATAAAGGATGTGTTTGATGCAAAAACTCCATTCAGGGAAGTTTGGACCAGTTAGAGGATTGAGAGCAAGTTAATGATCGATAGTAGACATAGACATATCTGAAACAATAAAGAATCTTAAATAAGAACATACATGTAGAACTTCGAAA
The DNA here is from genome assembly GCA_026898455.1 of Plectranthus barbatus. Lineage (NCBI taxonomy): Eukaryota > Viridiplantae > Streptophyta > Magnoliopsida > Lamiales > Lamiaceae > Plectranthus > Plectranthus barbatus. The sequence continues at coordinate 18,445 of JAPKLW010003419.1, forward strand.
ACAAATGTATTGAAACCCTTTTAATAAATCAAATACAAATGTTTTCCACTAATTGCCCAAGAGTTCCCATCGCAAGCTACACTTGTAGACATTTACGATGTCACCCTCAACCAGAACTGCGGGTTTTAAGCCCCAATCCATTTAATTTCACTACCATGTCAGGATGCTTTTGACACTAGAAATTAATAATTAGTGAAAACCTTAGACCAAGCCATCTCTCAAGAACAGGGATGCAATTCTTGCATTATATTCTAAGATGCTTCTAAGCCTTTAACCACAAATTTAACTCCGGCAAAAAGAGACAGTTTAGCATGGCACGTAACCATACCGCACAGCCGTTGAAGCTTTTGTTATCTATAATTTAAATCAATCCTAGAATACTTGTGAAAGAGATCTACGCAAGCTACACTCGTAGACGTTTACGCAAAACTCTCCCACTATTCACATGATTTAAATTGTTTGTCTAGAAATCCCAACAACCGTACCCATGCACCTCTACGAACTAGCAAGCTACACTCGTAGACGTTTACTAGAACGAGAGATACACTTACAGCCTAGGACCGCTTTGTGGATGTCTATTGATTTTAATTAAAAAATCTGCTTAGTATTTTTCTTTTAAAATGTTTCTTATATGCGCACACATAATTTCTTTGTTATTATATTTTCCAAATTTTTGCATGTAATTAAACAAGTCCAAAAATTCCCAAAATATAATCCAACAAAAGAAATTAATCACATAAGCATGCTTGGAAAGCTGTAAATAATAAAAGCGATAAAACATGCTTTTCCTATTATCTACACATTCTTAATTGCGCACATAAATAAATCACATATATCATACGAGGATAATTAAGACAAACAAAAAAAATTCCACGTGGCCCCACGAAATAGAAAAAATAAATTCTATCTATTACAATTTGAATTTTGAATCTATTTGGATAAGTCCAAATCTATTCAAATCTTCCAGGGCCTTCAAACCTTCATCCACCAAATCTTTTGGGATTTAGGCCTTTGTGATCTGATGATTTTCCCTAACCCTAATGCAAACCCTAGGGTTTACACAGGATTGTACAAACCACCAAAACATGAGCCACCTCGACAGGACAGCAGCCACCGATGATGACACCACCGCCGCTGCCGCCGCCACCGTCGGACCGCCACTGCCGCATGCATCGCGCGATTGCGGCCCTCGGCCGCTGCACGCGCCGCGCTCCCGCCGCCGCGTGCTCGCCGTTGCCCGCCGCCGCCCTGCCCACGCCGCCGCGCTTCCACGCGCCGTCCCCGCTACCGCCGGCTCTACGTTGGCTCCGTCTTCGTTCTTATCCTCGACCCGTCCAATTACAAATTTTGAAAATACAGAATAATCTATTCTATTACAATTTTCAAATCTATACTAATCACGGATTTTCTCGTGATTTTACAAAATTAATTCAGCCCTAAACAGATAAACCACCGCGGGCTGAATTACATGGGTTGCCACGAGGAACAAAAACCATCCACAATACAAAATAAATTCATACATGCATATTGAATTTAACTATGCACAAAAGAGCCATAAATCAGAAATCTCGCTCTGATACCAATTGTAGGGTTTTCCTGTGAACCGAATCACAAAAACTTATTGAACCGGATCGATTTATTGATATTGTGCACAATTAAATTTACAATACAACCTAGCATGCTCCTATGAATTTAATATTCAGAATTGTGGATTGAGGAATTACCTTTATTCTGTCTAGTCTGATCCGATCTTTTGCGTTTGAATTTCAAACTTTAATTCAACCACACAATACGATTTTATCTGCGGAAACAGAAATTAGAAATCTAATTTCTAGATATAAATCGAAAAAGAAGAAAGAGAAGAAAAGGAATTGTGTTCTCCAGATTTGTATCCCAATGCTGTTCAGATCCACTACTGGTGAGGACTCCGTAGATCTGTAGTTGTGCAAGGCCAGAATCGAAATTCTCCTCCTCTACACACAAAGCCGTCGCCCCTCTCTCTCTCTGCCCTAGGATTTTGACTGATTTGAATAATCACAAAGGTTGGCTAGGGTTTCCAGAGAGAGTGGTCTATTTATAGACCCAAGGTTTTATCCCTAATGGGCTATTGGGCTCAATTCAGCATATTTATTTGGGCCAGACCTGGGACCTAATGCAAATAATAAAGTGAGCCTATAAATTAATTAATTCCCATGTCCACAACCTAGAACACAATTAATTAATTAATATTAATTCTTTTTCACCACAGAATTGATACTAACCTACCCCTTTATTACTACGTTGTGAGAATGGACTGCATTAATTGAGAATCCCCATATTTAAGGTTACCGGACATTCATTAATTAATCGGAGCCTTTGACAAGCTCTAACTACAATTAATTAATATCTTATTAATCCTGAGTAGTACCACTCTAACTTTGGCACGATGAATGTTATTGAGCTCCTCAGGGAATGTCCCCATCCTATTACTCGGATATGGTTACCTAAACCCAGTCTCAGGCGGTACTACACGAACTGTTGTTACCCAAGATGCGGATATACGAGCACGTTACTCAGGCTCCCCACCATGGCAAGTCAAAGCATTAGACAACCCGTGCAAACCCCTGAACCTTCGTTAGGGTTTGGATTCAATCAATATAACGAGATCTTATATTCGCTGATGTCAGACAGACGAATACATCTCACTGTGGTCCATCAATACGCCACCCCTGCATACCAGCATGTCAAGTAACCAAGACAGATTACTTATTCCGACAATGTCACAGCCATCTGGATAGACGTATCCTCATACGCTGTCTCGACTATGATCAGGTTTATGTCTCACTAGGTCAAGTGATCATACTGTCTTCTGCGATCTACAACACGCCGTATGATCGTCCCTATCGGTGAGATAAGAGGATACCATTGTTCATACATGTAAGATTGTTAACAGATAGGAGAAATAAACCATTGTATACTCATCATAATAAATTCTTTCAGTATACAAAACCCATCAATCTCTGTGCGGGGCCTCTTTGGAATGGTAGCTGCGAGAGGATCCAGTTGAGCAGTGGCCACAGGGACATCTCCTCCTAGCTCGAGCTTCTCAATTTCTTCGAGCTCCTCGAAGCATTTCTCCATATCTGCTTCTTTCCTAGCAGCCACTATCTCCTCCGGAGTCATAGCAATGGCATGCTCCAACTGCTGGAATGCTAGCTCAGCAGGGTCAGGATGTTATGGAGATGTAGGAATTGTGGTGTCCACGTTCGTCGTGCCCTTCAGAATCCTCGAGCGGCTAGCATCGGGATGAGCAGTTGCCTTCCTCGTCTGAGGAATGAAGTCCGTCGGAAGCAACCTCTCCCCTGCATCCAGCCTCTTCTTATGAAAGAATATTTCAATGAACTTACTGATTTTCAAACCAAAATTCACATTCGAAGAGAATGTGCCATCCTTCTTCACAGTCACATTCTTCTTGACATGCTCCAACCACCTCCCATAGAAGAATTCAACCCAATTTCCCTTGACCTTGTCCACCAAGGCCATTATCACGGAATACCTGTGAGCATACATCTGGGAGTATGAACCAGCATCACACTGGAACATTTTGATCACTGATGCGGCTAAAAGTTCAATCGAATTAAACTCTCAACTACACAAAGAATAAAATATCAAATCCAGGTTCTTCTCCGCTTCGCCTGCTAGAGTACCGGGATACTACGGCAAAATTCTTATAGCTAGGCAAAATCAATCGTTGAGTAGTAATTTTATCACCTAGACAATCAATGTAAACCTATGCTAACATCACATTACAATCATGAATCAAACAATCCATCAACATTCACTCAATTCTTTTCA